>JAODUH010045875.1:0-19817 GCA_027564835.1 Typhlichthys subterraneus
TGTGTGTGAGATAAGAGCATGAGAAGTGAGTGCAGGACTTCATTTAGGAGTGCTAAGAAGTGGTGAGGTCGCTTGTCCCAGGGAACTGCATAGATTAGATGGATCTAATGGCTTGGCATGGATTGAGAGGTTATTCAATGTCAATTAATGGCGAGTTAAGCGATTGCAAGCTATTGTACGCTGATACACTGTCATATTCAGTGAACATCTCGTGGTCCGCTAGCTGCCTGTTCTGTGTGTACACAAAAAAAAAACGCTATGGCATTGAAGGGAGAGGCGTTTTTGTTTTGGTCAAGTTCCAATATTAACCTTCAAGCATCATTGATTTGAACTTTAAGAATTTGAATATGATGCAGTACTGTGTTTTTGCTAGGGCTGCGCGGTTTGACCTAAAATCAAAATCACGATTAATTTAACATTGTAACTTGGTTAGGATACTTTGTTTTGCTTTTGTATGAGTTCTGCTCCATGATGCTGCCATTCAGCCGACTAGACGTGCAGAGTTACGTGCATACACCATAGAACTATACATAAGGACTACACATGCGGTAGTTTTACAAGCTTTTGTAAAAACATACTATTTGTAAAAGCATGATACTTAAGTGTTGCTGGCAATGGGCTAAAACATTAAATAATAAATAATGATCATCTTAATGAAAAATATTGACAGGCAAAAGTTGACTTACCCTGCTGTATTATCCTGTATGGGCAGTTATGTTTATTATTCACGTATGCATTTGGAATTGCCTTTTCTCTTCTCCACCTACTAATTGTAAACATTTTTGTCTACTGTGATATTTTAGAACCATTATTCAAGAAATTGTATTGCTGTAGGAATGTCTAATTGAAAGAGCTGACATGATATCGCTATAGCTTAGGCGACTCCTAATTTGGAACAAAGAAGGAGCTACCTACGAGGAGCAGCTATATTAACAATAGCTGTAGAAAGCCCACCTTGATATACAAGTTCATTAAGTTGTCTGTCATGCATTATGAGTCTGTTCTGCTCTGATAAATGTCTGTGTGACACCTGTAGGTACCATATTGTTCTATATAGGTACCCGATCTGTGCCTGCTCGATCCGTTCTGTGCGTGATTGAACACTAGCACTGGCTTCCCGATCCATATCATGCATGTGCACATTTTACAGTTTCCTTGTATAGCAAGCGCAATCGAAATATTCTTTCAGCGATTCTCCCAAGTAAACCAACACGTTTCTCCAAAAAAAAAAAGGTTTGTGCGGTATAAACATGTTTTTATTAACATTGTTTACAATAGCCGTGACAACTGTGAGCTGGTTGCTATGCTGTAATCTCAGCCAAAATAAATTGAGCTGAGAGCAAAGAGACTGGGAGTGCTGTTGAGGAGGGGTAGAGAGGAATGCAACCCACTCAGCACTCAATGCGGGAGGGGCAGTCACTCTCTCTCTCACTCACACACACACAATGCTTTTGTTAACATTAGGAATTAGGCCAAGGACGGTTTCTTTAAATACAAAAGTGCAACTGGGCTGATGTTTTCCAGATACATTATAGAGAATAACTAAGAAACACAGTAGAGGAGTGTTTGTGTGTGTGTGCGTGAGAAAGAGAGGTCTTTGCTCATTTGTCTCCGTTATAACCAGTCCAGTACCAGATGTCTCCTGTCACTGAGCCAATCAGCCAAATCAATGCTTTAGATTCCTAAAGAAGGCTGAACACACGCACACACGCACGCACGCACGCACGCACGCACACACGCACACACGCACACACACCAGGGAGGGATACCAGCTTCACGCGCCGCCATTCACTTTAGACGGGTTTAATTCCCACGGTGAGAATGCACACCCGGTAACACTAACGGTTCACACAAAGCAAAACACTAATAACTTTTTATGTCAGTCAACTCAAAGATAGCCAGCAGTTTATCTGACAAGTACATCGATGGATATGTTAACATATGGTATACTAATGATTATTGTAAGGCCTCTGTAAACATAATAGTTAATTAAATATTAGGTATAAGGATTTAATTGTACAATTGAAATATTAAACATCTAGAAATCCAACCAGAGGTGGATTTATTTTTAATATCTTTTAAAATGTGCATTTGTTTTCAGTAGTATTGTTAGGTAGGCACAGAATGGCGACATAATTTCCATAGTATTGTTGTAAGATCGCTTTTAACAAAGTATACGACCACATATTTGCTGCCAAGAAGAGATTTATCATTGCTTCTGAAGGCCTAATTTGTTGCCAAGTGCATTATGTAATAAGTGAGAAGCCCCATTTTCTAAAAACTACAGCCATCAATGAAACCCATGAAAACAGGTGACGGGAAAAGACCAATCTGGGTGGAAAAATATTTAACATTTCATACATTGGCTCGCGTCAGCGTTCAGCTCAGAACAGTGTCTGAGAGAGCAGGCACACCGCATCACGCTAGCACTCCCCATTAAAACCAATACTAATGAAATTGTCTCAGCCAACATTAACAGTAGACAATGTGACACCTCAAGATCTCTGCTGGAATCAATAGTAATGGAATTCCCTAGGAGGGAGTTGGAGGCCTCTCCATGACTATTCAATTCAATGGGAGTGCAGTGACACACTGTCAGATACATTTTAAATGCCAAGCAAATGTCATGCGACTGCGATGCGGTTGTTTGCCCTACCCCACATAACGTCATGTTTGAGTCGATTATTAAAGGGAAAAAATCGCGATGAAAGATTGGAAAGCTGTTAAAAGGAGATGCTGCTCTTACGAAAGGAGAGGGTCCTGTTAATAAAGATATTCTTCTCTTGTTAATACTTCTAGTCTTAGAAACACAGTTGTGTAATAATTGTGTCTTTGTGGCCTCCATTTGTCCCCCCTGTGGATGTGTGTTTGTGCACAGACAAGCACAGACAAGCACGCACACACACAACTTGTATTAAAGGTGTAGTCAGCTATTGTAAACTAATTGTAATCTAAAACAATCAAATTCACAAAATATCTCCTCGCATTTCGCTAGCTTACCGTTCTCTGTGCGTGTTGAAAAAACTAAACAAATACTTTCTACACAGCTCTAGCTCCGTTAATATTAACATAAACCAAGTGGCAAACACCGCTCACTTCCACAAAGCCGTAGTACTACGCTTTGCTTCACAATGCATATTGATGTGTGAGACGGCGCCACGCAGCAACGTGGAGCGATGTGGTTTTGATTTGAGCTCGAAATTAGCAACAATGACTGACCCTGCCTTTAAACCAGGAGCAGAGAAACAAAATGACACTATGACAGCAGAAATAGCAATGATTTTCACTACACCAATCCCCTCCCCTCCAAATGCCTACAGCAATAAAACAGCCACCAGTGTGTGACAATAACATTTTAGCACCCAAATCAAAGCAAATGGAACAAGTATGGATTTGATACTGTCCCAAGGCACTCCAGCGGAAATAACAATAGACACAATTAATTTGTAGTTTTTACGAATGCCATCTTGGCAGAAAGGCTTCCTTATGTATCTAATGTAACACGGCAAACATTTTCTGGACGTCACGGCACACACATTTCCTGTACAAGACCCAAACAAAGGCAGGATGTATGTGGTTTGCAGAATCATCAGACCAGACATCATACATGGTCGTATACATGAGACATTCATACGGCATAATAATATATATCAGTATCATCACCGAGCTTCTGCACTCTGTACTTCCATATATTGTTCTGCACTTTACTCTGTACAAAGGTCAAACATGTAAAACATGAAGAATATAAGAAGTATATAAGAAGAAGTCAATTATAATATAAGAATATCATTTTCCATAATAGTACAATTACTTATGTTTACCATCTGAGGCAACTCCTGCATAGGCGAAAGTGTACATTGTGTAAGTAATGTAAGGTTGCCTAACAAAGTTGGGGAATAGATACAAAATTATACATAATTGGACATTGCAGCTATCAGGATATATATCGAAAAGTATATTTACTGTGTTGCCACAGATATGTCTTTGGTGCAGACATACTCCGCCACCGCCACAATTTATTGACTGATTTTATGTGTTATAGCACCTTGAACTGTGAGAAACAACATTTATTTGGATTTGTATGTGTATGTAAATAAACGTCAACAATAAACGTCAACTTGACTCACTTGAGCTTGTGCTTTTTTCCCCCACGTCATTTACTGGTTGCCAGGGGTGACTCTAGGCTTGGGGTATACTAAGATGCACAACACAACGTTCAAGTAATTAATACATTGCTGTTAGGTACGGGTATGCAAATATCATACTGCAGGATTCCTCTTGGCATTTAAGCCGTGTTGGCTTGGTGTGCTCACATTCTTACCTGGGGACTGCTTGCTCCAGATTAATTTCTACTGACAAACAAACAAACATAAAGACATGTTTACTTTACAAGAATAGAGCATGTTTAATACAAAGGGAACTGTGATTAACTAACCCTTTCTTGATGATTAGCTTATACCTTTAGCCTGACAAAAAAAATTAAAAGCATTGTTTTTACAAATCTCACTGAGTGGGGCTTACACTACAAGAATATACTGTACAGGGCAATATGTATGTGGTGGGGTAGACTTAAATGTCTATATTAATTGATATAATGTATTGTCTAACATGTTGACTTTGTGATAATGTGAAACTATTCTTAGAGACACCACTTGCTAAATCAAGCAGGAGACATTATTTGACTGGTGTTTATAGCTTTGTGCGTACTGTGAACTGTTCGGCAGTGATGAACACATCACTGGTGGGGGGGAAAATTGAAGTCGATAAAATATTCGATAGATCAATGAGTGAGTAGTCACTCACATCTTACAAATTGCACAAATTCTGAGGGGTTTTAATTAATGTAGAAATTAGAAATTTTTACACTGTTCTAGAATTGACTGTATTCTGTGCCCTCAAGAAGATTATCTGCACAATGACTGCTGCAGCTGTCAGGTGCCAAAATGTTTACTTTACCTACAACTTGTAGTGCAAAATTGTTCTGGAGCAGAACATTAATTTCATAAACACAATATATACATTTAATGACGCATCCACACTCAAATCTGTGCAAAAACATTCGTTGTAATTTGCAGACTTTTGGGCAGAGACCTTTTTCAAGGAATTATGGATGGAGTGCAGACGTTTGATAGCATTTTGATGATTACACTTAATGCACTGGTGTGTCCATTTGCTACCCATTTAAACCTTGAAGGCCTATGCCCAAATGCTTGCAAATTAAACCAATATTTTTGCACAGATTTGAGTGTGTGCGGAGGCTTCTTTACATGCATTTTTAGTTTTTAAAAGCTCCAGCACTCAAGGTAATCCTATTACCAGATGAGCTTTGTAACACAATGTTACAAATATTCAGACCTCACTGATCAACTCATAATAGCGGTGAATCGTCTCTGCCCTTAGTACTGAAATCCCCCTCCACTTCCCTTGGGTATGCGATATTCATTTACGGCATTTGGCAGACGCTTTTATCCAAAGCGACTTACTTGTCAGTAGTTGGACAGGTCATACAACAGCAATTGTAAGCAAACATTATTTTATTAAACAGTTACAGCATCTTGTCACCATGACTACTACACCTTGTCAATATATCATTAAATCAACAATGTTCCTAATAGACTAAACAAAATGCTTAATACATTAGAGCAATAAGAGCAGGACAGTAATTTTAGTCTGTGTAGAGTGTGTGCAGTATATTTAGCACAAACACCAAAGAACATCCCATTCCCCCCCCCCCCCCCCCGATAACTTTTGACTAAACAAGTGAGCATTTACACGCTCAAAGCACTCCAGTCAAGTTACCCGAGTTACCCACAGAAGTGTGTCAAAATAGCTTATTAATAACTCAAAGATCTGTAGCTAATTAGGGTTTCAATAGTATACATCTGCAACTCACTAACGTGTATATTTATTATGAAACTTAACTGAATATAAACCAAACATGTCCACTGTGACATGGCTACATGAATTACTGGCTACATTGTTACAAGGGGTTAAACTCCCAAATAATCATCTATTAATAAAAATCTAAACACATAAATATAAAGTAACTGCATTTATAAAGAGTTTTATTCCAAAGCGCTTTTGTTTGTCTCACATTCACACACCGACGGCGATGTCAGCGATGTAGGGAGGCACCTGACCACCGGGGGAGCAGTTAGGGGTTAGGTGTCTTGCTCAAGGACACTGCGACACTTTGTGAGGAGTTAGCGGGTTTCGAACCAGCGAGTTCTTGATCTATCGCCTCGCTCATACCCACTGCACCACTTGTCGCCCGTATATAGTTATCTGTCACATAAACACACACAATGGGTTCACACAAACATCTCCTGGGTGGCAAGGCAGGTGACAAGGTTTGTGTGTGTGTGCGTGCGCGCACGTCTCTCCCCTCTTAATTAGCGAGCTGCCCTGATGACTGCAGACAAGGGTCAAACTGTGAGGAGCAGCGTCGTATGTGTGTGGGTGTTAGGAAGTTGTTTCACGTCCCACATCACTTCTGAGACCCCCTTAACACACACCTTAATGACAATAACTGATGGATTGTAACCAGCATGAGTAGGCCAGAACTGCTCGTGTGTTACTTTGTAGTTTGCTGAACAGCTGCTTCGTAATGACAACTAGCTAGCAAAGCAAGGGACAAACCCCAGCGTGGCACAGAGATGTGCAAATATATGTCTTTTGTTAGAAAATACTAATTAATGTATTCAAATTAAATTACTGGTGCCAGAAAATGTATTAAGATTAAATGCATTTTATTTCATATTTTTAAATACATTTGTAACATTGGACATTCTGAATTTGGACAAAATGGCAGAACATTCAGATGTGTATAATGTACACACAAGACTCTGGTGAAGATTGGCATGAAGAATACTACTGCATCCAAGCAAAATATGTCTCCTAATAATGGTGGTGGTAGCCAACCTGTTTTGAAGGTTACTAAGATGACTACAGAACCTTTTCACAAAGCTCCCCCAAGGCTCGTAAAAGGTGAGAAGTTGTACTGTAGATCCTGAAGTTTGGATTGCACAGAAAAACAAGGAGGGAATGAGTTCACCATCGATGTGATCTGACCCAATAGCTGATCTATGGATATTGCAAATAGGTTTCAGGACTTAAGTTCGCCGTTATGTTCTGTAGTAAAGCTCCACCTCTTTGATGGTTTTGTAATTTTAGGGAGTTTGTCTCTAAAATGGCTCAGCTGATTCAAACTGTCAAATAGTTTTCAATGTAGACACTAGTCTTGTTATTCAGTTTAAGATTACATTCATATTTTATGAATCACAGATAAAGATTTTTGAAAATACAAACTTACTACACTATCAAAACAAATTACATTTGCATTTTTTCAGCACTGTCAAATACAACTTACTAAATAGTCACAAGTAATTTAACTAAGCATTTCAAATAAAAAAATACAGGTCCTCTGGTGTGGTGGCCCACTGACAATTCTAAACTGCCATTATATGTTCTTAAAAGATAAGAAATATGTTTACCTTCAGAAAATTTGATATGCATTCTCATCATTCTCATCATTCTCATCATTCTCAAAAGCAAATATCCTGTTATTTCTGGGGAAAAAGGTTAAAACCAGTTCAATGCTGAAATCTCTGGATTCCAAATAGCCTGCTGGACATGTTTTGTCCAGCTTATGTTCTGGATATAGCAAGGATCCCATGAAGTGGAATCACACCTCAGATTGTACTGGAGCAGGTTTAAACAACCAGATATTCATACCAAAAGGCTGTGTGTCCTATAGTTGCCAACACAGCATGCTAATGGTTAACGTGTAGATGCGATTTACGATCATTCGATGTCAAGTCTACGAGCGCCTGGGTGACATCTTACCAACAAAACAGATGGGATGTATCATTAACTGTGTGGTAATGGTTGCAGTATGGGTAACATTACACAGCTACTTAACACCATAAAGAGATAGACACTAAAGAGCACCGAAATGCAGCCATAACACTTTGGTAATGGGCCCGTGATGGACTATAAAACCACAATAAAACTAACACACACAAAAACACACACGGTGTGCTATCTGTAACCCAACCACATGCAGCCTAAGAGCTGATAAAAGAGTGTGTGTTTGTTTCAAAGCACAGCCTTGGGTCGCTTCTCTGTATGATCTCATGGTTCCTGAAGTCTGGAACCATGAGAACATTAGGGTGGGCTGTCTGATCTGCTCGCTGGAATCATGTTGTAGTTACGCATACATGACCAGATCTGCACTGGTTTTGTGTGGATGTGTTCATTCTGAGTCAATCTGCAGAGTTTTCAAGGAGAATAGTGGCGATGGAATTCAATGTGAAACAGAAAGAAATGCTAGAAAATATTATTTGGCTTATTCACAGCTACAGTAAACTCAGGACAGTTACACTAACTATATGGGGGGGGGGGGAACAAGTAGAAACACAACATGTCATTGTTTCACTACTGGCACAGACTGACAAATTATTTTTACAACAAAAATGTGAATTATAAATATAGCAAACAGGATGCGTTGTCATGGAGCATACAGTTAAGATAACAAGGGGAAGCTTGTATGTGTGCACTCAGGTTAGACATGCCAAAAAATAGTGAGTCCAATAGTCACTATTTTAAAAACATTACAGTTTAGAACGTCCTTTCTGGGCCACCAACTTAATAAAATGTTAAGTCAGGGATGCTGGAGAATGATGGTTATATTCGAACTTGATCAAAGCAAAAACGCCTCTCCTTTTCATAGGGTGCTCTCAGGGGCGCCAACATTGGATAGGCTTTGCTAAAGTCTTTGATAGTGTTGTGTGGTGCGGTCTGCACCATGTTGTGTTGTAATTTACACAGGCAGGGCTGTTTAGAACTAGATACACTAGATTTGTTGGAGATGTCATTGAGACTTCACCTGGGAAAATAAGATTAAATACAAAAATATATAAACTATTCTGCCATTTAGCAAGGTCATATAAGCACGTGTATATAAGCATACGTGTGTGTGTGATTTAAACAAACAATAGGTGGCACTCTGACAGTTCTATTCCATTATACTTTGTCATACAAAACACGCACACAATATATATGGGGCTATTGGTAGGGGAAGGAAGAGTTAAGATGATGCCTACGCTGCCTACTCTGCATTTAATATGACATTTCAACGAATTAAAGCCATCAAACGTGCACACACAAAAACCTTCAGCCAGCCAACACAGAATAAGGGCAGAAAAGTGTAGAGTAATCGAACAGGGAAAGAAGAAAATGGTAGAAGGATGTGAGCTAATTAAAGCAGTTTTGTTTGTAGCTGGTCTCTCCGGGCTTGACCGCTTAACAGTGATTGTAGCACTTTACAATTGCTTCTTAAAACTAGTGGTTTGGCATATAGGATATTTGCAGAAAAGCCCAGCTGAAACGCAGTCCATGACTCCTGCAACTTTGGGAAACCAAAGTAACCTCAACGTTTCATACAGCCATACAGTCCTAAAATGCCAAAATTAACCAAAATAATGTTTTCTTTAAGTGTAATCGTCTGAATCAAAGGCTGGCAATATTTTGACAAAAGTTATTAGAAGGTTCTTTCTTTCTAGCCATTTTGAGCAGGTTATCAAAAGTTTAAATTCCAATGCGCCAGATACTCAAATAGTGTAAAGAAAGCCATGTTTTCTTTTTTTAAACCAGCAGATTTTTCAGTTGTGCCAATATAATTTCATAAGGGTTTTCTATTGATCAATTTGCCTTTGAAAGTTATAAACCTGGATTAGCTAACATTTCTAAGTAACCCCATTTTGAACATTGGTGTACTTTATCATTATCTTATTTATGTAATAAAGTTGCTCTCTTCAGCTGCAGTACAGCACAACCCCGCCTAACTTATCTGAGAAGAGGTATCAGCCAAAGCAGAGAAAATCCAAAGACATTCCAAAGGAAACCATCATGTGAGTAGATGTCCCCATTCCACCTCCTCCAACCTCTTCTGTCTCAACAGACCGCCCCCAGAGCCCCTCTTGTTCTCTGCTTGTACAACTCCCCCTCGTTACTGAAACAAATATTTGACTTCCATTTCAAAAGCAGGGAAATTACCTGTTTTTGTGCAGTCTGCGAAACGTGATCGAAGCAAACTGCCTTTTCTGTAATCTATAACGCTACAGCATCGACATGGAGACACGCACACACACACTTAAGCAGTCTGTCCCTCAATGTTACCTCCAACACACACACACACACACGGGACAATAGCTGACAAATGACAGCACTGCCATCCCTGATCTGCTTGCTGTGTGGCAGGGTGTGTGCATGTGCGTGCGTGCATGCGTGAGCGCTCATTCAGCCAAATTGGCCAGAGCTGTAGTAGTGTACAGAATGCTCAAACAGATTGATGCAAATTTTTACTTTGATGCTTTCTGTCTTGAACATTTTGATTGGAAGATGAGATGAGGAGAGGAGAGAACCGCCAGGAGAAATGGAGGAGAGCTGAGAATGAATGATTTCGGAAGGCAAATTGAGCACGACAAAACAGTTGTCTCACTCAGAATACATTTGAATACATTTTTTATTTTATGACTTTTAACCCTATTCATACTAATGGTGGCACACTTCGCACATTTCATACTACTGAAAAAAGCATTTCCTCAGCATGTGTGTTAATCTTCCAAAGTCCTAAATAGCGTTTGTCTTTATGTAGCGCAAAGTGTGATACACCTCTGCCCCCTAGTGGCCGCCGATTGCAATAGCTAAGGCAGCAGCATTTTATATGAAATAGGCCTATCATGCTCTGACTAATTCTTTAACATATTTCTTTCTGGTTAAGCATTTTACGAGACATATATAGGCTTTGTTCCAGTGCTGTTAGACACTACTGACAGAGAAAATGCCACTGTTAGGCCTATAAGATCTTTATGTCAGTTTCTCTCTGTCATTGCCGCTTTGGCAAATATGCTGTTAATGTCTGTAGCGCAGAAGCATAAATCGGCCTTATCTCTCCTTCACTCGCACACACAACCAATAAGCGCGATCGCCTCTAACACACACTCTCTAACAGGACACGCCAGTGGCATGCTGATTGTAATGATGTTTAGCATAAGTGAGCTATAGTGTTCATTAGCTTTATTTGGTATTCATAACGCTGACCCAAATAAAGTAGGACCAATTAAGTTAAGTTGACAGAGCGCAATATCACAATGAAAAAGTGCTTTACAGTAGCACAAAATAAAAAGACACAAAGAACTGAAGGTTTCCGGCAGTTTATTCTGCATCGAGTAATGATTCATAAACAAAGACTGATCAGCATGCATACAAAGGACCATGGCACTGCATAAGGGAATGGTTTATAATGGAAACCAAACATGGGCCAACAGATTTAAGAGCTTTTAAAAGAAGAGATGTCTGCAAAATATCTAAAAGGGCTTTGATAAGCTCTCATCTTTCTTACATGATTCCACTACCTCAATAAAGTTGTTTAGATTATAAAGGAGGCTGGTGGCTTGCCCAGACAGCTTTGAATTTAAGACAAATCAAAATAAGACAAAATCACACGTTTTTACAGACAGATGTATGTGCAAGTTAAGTATGCATATAAGAGAGGTACCAGTATATGTATGAGCAAATGAAGTAAAATACATTTACATTATTTACAATCTTACTGAAAGTAGGTCTTAAAATGCAAACAAAATGAATGTTGATTAAATTGAAAATAAGTATTACCACCAAGGAGTAATTTAAATGTTATACTCAATATTGTATTCAATGTTACTGTTAGATTTACTGATTGCACTTTATAACAAATATGTTATATTGTCGTCTTCAATCTTAGAACCTAGCTATAGACCTAAGGAACCCAAATACAAAAGTTATTAGAAGGTTATTAGACGGTTCTTTCCTTCTAGCCATTTTGAGACTGTAATCAAAACGTATATAAATGCCAATGCTCCAGATACTCAAATAGTGTAAAGAAATCCAGTGTTTTCTTTTTTAAACCAGCAGATTTTTCAGTTGTGCCAACATAATTGCATAAGGGTTTTCTAATGATCAATTTGCCTTTGAAAATTAGAAACCCCCCTTATCCCCATTTTGAACATTGGTGTACTTTATCATTATCTTATTTATGTAATAATTTTCAATGAAAAAAAAGTCAATGACAATTCACTTTTGTGGAAGTTTACATGCCGTACTGCTTGTGCAGCGTGGAGCCAAATGCCCAGTGTGTTGGTCTATTGACACAGGGATGTCTGTTTGAGTAATGGTGGGGTAAAAGAGTTTCGATGGCTTCCATCCTCCTTTCCATCCAATGCTGCAAGAGGTCATCACTCATCGAGAGACCCATTTCCTTACAATTCTCACTCTCAACATTTGTCACATTTTACAATGTGATTTTTATTGTTTGCCTTTAGCTCCCAAGACAAAACAAAAAATAAAAAGTGTCCAAATTGAAGCCATTGTCACTCATCAACAGAAACAACCACGACCCACAGCCATAAGACACACACTATAACGAATGCTGTCACTGGTATTTATGCTTGTTCAGATTTGAGTCCATTTTCAGTTATCAAATCAGGCTGTGGCTGCTTATATTACAGCTTTAATTCATGGCCAGCAGCCTATATCACCAGACTAATTCCCTGTCCTGTACTATGCTGCCAGCATGATAAAACACCATGCTATCAATCATTCTAATTCTCCTCTCTGCCTCTCTTTATTGCCCAATGGAAACCCACTAGTTAATAACCTGCCCTGAATGATTCTTCATTTACAGTCTAAAGCATCCTGGTTGCTCTAACTCTGCACCTGGCTCAAAATTGGGTCCGTAGAGGACAGAATGGCCCCCACAGGATGGGGAAAGTTGCCATAACGTGTCATTTGAGTTAAATCCATACATCGTAAAGCTATGGCAGTCTTACACCTGCGGCCAGTTCATATGCAAAATGTGAAACATAAAACCCTGTATCTCTACACTAAAAACCGTGCCAGTGAGATAAAATTCATAAAAGGTGCGTTCATGTGATTAATAACTAACTACATTTGGTCTATAGTTTGCCATTATAGCCTACTACTATATTGTGAGAAGAGGGGATGATTAGGAACTAACTTCATGACCAACTACCTCCTGAAACAAATAGTGTTTCTCATAATTGGATCAGCAGCATCGGAGCCATGTAAAGAGTGTCGTATCTCCGTTCACTCCAATGGATCGTTTTTTCACATGAATGGTGGATCGTGGAGTCTCAAAATAGTTCCCGGTAGTTAGCTTAAATACTGAAAGTACTTAGGCTAAATACTATAAGTACTTAGGATTTACTAGTACTTAGTAAATCATGCATTTATTGAATACTAATTGGCAAAACATTTAGTTATTTATCTGTATGTATATTCATTCAAATTGCCTACCAAGCACTTCCTGGAACTATTGTGCCATAGGTTTAGCCTCTCCATGAATGTGACCATTGACAATTGTGAACTTCCGTCTGTGTAACTCTGTTATTTCCATGGCTCTGAGCTGCTTAGGTAGGCCACCCATGTGATGATACTATGCCTTTAGGTTAGGACAGGACTACACACAACATATGGTGGTTAATGAAATGTACGCCTACTCTCGTCTCAATTGCTGACCACTTCTTCAAGATGCCCAAAGGACTTAAGAAGTAAGAATTACCTTCCCAGACTAACATTTTTAGACTTCAATATAATGGAGAAGTAATAGTAATGGTATTCATGTGTGCATGTGGTCGTATACATACACACTGTTAAAACAGCTAACATACCTGTGAAATGTATCAAGGTCTGGGGTAATTGTAGCGGCCGAGATGGAGATATCAGGTTCTCTTCATGTCTACTTCTTCTACTGTGAAACGTCTTCCAGAAGGCAGTGAAGTTCTTTCTCGCTGAGGAACCAGGTTTGAGAAAATCCTTGGCAGAGGTTTGTAGAGAACTTTATAAACTAATTGGATATACAGGCTTACCCACGGGGTAGTTGGAGCAGTTTAAATGTAAACAAACCCTAACTGCTCAGCCTTCCTTGGACCTGAAGAACAGATCACAAGCCCCGCCCCTTTCACATGTCCAACTAGTAACTAGTACTGTAACTAAAAATGCTCAGCTGTTATTGGGGGACAGGTGAAAAGGGATGGTGCTTGGGATCAGTCAATTACACAGGTAATGCTACAAAATATTAAGTCTTCACTCTATAGTGCTTCATGCAAAGTAAGGGCTAATTCTGAACTGCAAAACTCATTCTACCTTTAATGCAAGATCAATCAACCGTTTAGAAAGCAATCAGGCCAAGCATAGGCTAGCTGTAGTTACATACGTTTCAGTTTCCACCTGCGCTCTATCTGACTTGGTGAGATAAAGATGAGCAGGTAGTCCAAGCATATCAGACTGTATATACAAAATTGACAAACCCTCCGTGACGTCACCCATAGCTTTTATCAAGGACGAGTTTGAACACCACGCTGTGCTGGCTCTACCTGTCGCCATCTCTGCAGGTCCTAACTCCACTTGAAACTCACCCCTATCCATTATAATAGGATACTTGTATTGCAAAAAATATTTTTAACTGATGAGTTATAAAGACTTGGGAAAATAGATCACCAAAACATTATTATTATTTTTTTTTTTTTTAAACAAAGCTGGAATCATGTTTATTTTAGCTGTTAATTTGACATTTTAACATGGGAGTCTATGAGGATTGACTCCCTTTTGCACCCAGCCTCAAGTGGCCATTCAATAAACTGAAGTTTTTGGTACTTCGATGTATTAATGTTTCAGCACCTGAAGCTCCCGCCTGAGTCCATTCGTAATGTAAGGAAGTGTGATTGAAATGTTTTAACACCGCCTTTATGACAGACACTTTTGAATTGAGTGGTTAACAGACTGATAATCGCAGCAAAGTAGAACTGTAGCTCACAACATCAGGATGGTCGCACAAGGCTAGCTGACGGCGTCTAACAGCCAATAGCGTCGTCTAAAAAACAGCCAATAGCGTCGTCTAAGTAACAGCCAATAGCGTCGTCTAAAAAACAGCCAATAGCGTCGTCCAAGTAACAGCCAATAGCGTCGTCTAAGTAACAGCCAATAGCGTCGTCCAAGTAACAGACAATAGCGTCGTCTAACTAACAGACAATAGCGTCGTCTGAATGTAGCAAATATTCTATCGGCTCAACACACCTTTGCTGATGCCAAATAACTTCAACAGTCAACTGCAGTGAAAGAAGATATCTTTGTAGAGTATTATCAAATAAAAATATATAATTTATTTAATTTAAAAAATGTAATACATTTAAGCAAATGTACAACTTGGTTTTATCCTTGATGGTACCGTGACATTTGATCCCTGCAGACATTGTAAACATCTGCTGTCAGCTAGGTCGGCGACTACTGCGATAGGTCAATGACCCGTCACTCTCTCGGGGGGGCGGCGTACCGCGTCGACAGCCCCCTCATCAGACGCTTCAGGGTGTCTGACGTGCCTGGCCGCAACCAGGGCTCTATGGCGACCGTTTCCATGGAGCTGTGGTGGCTCCGCCCCTGCGGGAAGGCTTGGGGATACAAGGGGTCCCCTTCATCATCACCATCAGAAAGGTCTGCTGGCCCAAGAGAGTGGCAGCAAGAGGTACTGCAGCTTTATTGCCTGACATAATTACATGATACTATATGTGAAGTTATTCTATTTCTTTAAAAAGGTGTGATACTTGTGAAAATGTGAGAGACACATGACTTCTGAAGCCTTAAATTGATGGACAGCTGAACGCTTGCAATACTGATACATCATAGATCCACCAATGATAATAGTAATAGTAGTAGTAGTAGTTTCTTGAACCTTGGGACTGCGAAACCAGCTCCTAATGACATTAGGCTTACCAGCAGTGCTGCGATGATGGTGATGACCGGAAGCCAATCCCATCCCTGAATGATTCTGTCTCCTCTCTGCCCTTGCATCCAACTCACGGTGGGGTGCTCTGAAGGTGGCCTGATCCTACGCAAAAAAACACAAAGGACAAGACATTGTAATCCAATCCAAGATGATCATTTCGAAGATTAGTGCATAGGATTCTGTAGGTAAAGGTTATCGATATTGATGATGATGAGGATGATGAAGAAACATACCATCTGGAAGGTTAGAGGTCCTCCAGAACCAGCTAGACCAACTATTATTATCATAGCTGGTCTAGTAGCATTCATTGTTAGAATTTTACCCTAAAGAACATTTATATTCAACCTGACTATTTAAGAGATTCACAATTCATATACCATCATTTCTTGCTCATAGGCATTTTGTGTAATGGACCGGTGCATCACGTTATCCACATGAGAGCGATTTAATAATAATAACGTGGTGCGTGTGAATGTGCATGCTCCTTGGAGTGCGTCAGAATTGCGGTGCGAATTTAGTTAGAAAGAAGTCAGGCTTTAATTGAGACTGGAGGCTAAACACTAATTCAGTGTCATCATAATTCAGCACTGTGCATCTATGTAATCCATAAGGAATTAAATACACAGATGCACCGCTGGTGCCTCCTTGAGGACACTCAGACGCTGTGGCTTCTAGCAAGCTCTGCTAGATGAGCCGTGGATGGAGGCCAGTGGACAGACTACCTGGAGGATATGTGTTTGCTTGGACAAGCGCCTCCTCTCCCTGGCAGACAGCTGAGGGGTCTTCTGCTGCTCTGGGGTAGCGGGAACCGGCAAAGTGTTGCCCAAGGGGTCTGAGGAAGAAACACACACACGCACACAGAGATTACCCCCCAGGTCCCTGTGCCCAGACAGCATGACAGAGTAAATACATCATTTGTTGGCTCTGTATGTCTCCATAGGGGAGGGCTTACCAATAAAAGCGCTCTCAGATGGCAGAAGAGAACCTCTGGAAGACACCCCATCCGCCCTCTTCTGAAACAGACCAACCACAGCAGGTGACACATTCGTTTACACCACACTAGTTATTGTACCAGCCTTTTACAACAGTCACACGTGTGGAATGCAATACTAGTAGTATTGTTTACACCCACTGACACTACTAAACAAAAATATATATAATTATGACAACATACATCCTACATTTTATAGGAATATAAAAATTGTATTTGCTTTCTTGGGAGTAAAATATTCAATTCAGAAACAAAACCTACCAGTGCAACAATATAAACCAGATATATTGCATGATATAGACCGGGAGAGCATACATTAAAATAAAAAAGGATGTTTTTAATACAGGAAAATAACTTGTATGGTAGAAGTGTGTTTTCAACTCACCAGGTAGTTTTGTTGAAGTGGAGGAAGGTCTAAATAATCTGTGATGCAAAACGCAAAATCATTCTATATCAGCTCTGCTCAGGGTCAATAATGGCACACAAAGTAAGTTAAGGAGAAAAATAACTTCACTAGGCTTATAAAAGCAAAGCAGTTTTCACCTGCTAAGAGGTAAATATTCACAAAAATTAAGCAAAAGGATAAATTAATGAAACTAATAGGTTTTATGATTTCTCACCATCTTGAACGGTCATCCACTGGCTGTCCAATGGTGGATGTTGCCTTCTGTAGCCCCGCCTCGTTCGACTGGCCACACCCACTTCCTCTCCTTCCCTGGGAGCCTCTGTGGAACCTGACAGTGAATCCCCATCTGTCTCACACACACACACACACACACACATTGTCAAATGGCCTATTGGCTGCGACGTCAGTCTGAACACCGTGATTGGATAGAGTGGTTTACCGTCGTGTCCAAGCTGCAGGGAGTGGTGGATGCGGAGCAGGTTACTTGGCTCTGCGTGGCGAGACATTGGCCTGACTGGAGCCTGGAGCCGTAGCCTAGCCATGTCGAACACGTCCACCAGAGAGCGCTTCCGCTGCCTGAATGCAAGAACCCCCCCCCCACCAGAACCAAAAGGTATAGTCACTAATACACTTCATATTCACCAAATATCTTTCACTATCTTACTGTTCTCTGAAAAAATACCCTGGTACTTCTACACAGCCCTGGCTCCGTTAATAGGAACACAAACAAAGTGGCGAACAACAGCTCACAACAACAACACTCTTGGCTTTGCAATGTGTTTCAACTGACTAACCCTGCTATAATTAAAATTCCTTCTGGTTTAAGAACAAACATATTCAGGGATTACATGCAGCATTACCATTTTGTACCATTGTTGTCATGGCACCACTTTACCGTTAACGGTCAACATGATAAGACAGCCTATGTAAAACCTCTTAGTCTACAGAATGAATATCTTAAGTTCATCCTGCTGCTCCCAATCCCAGTGTGAGCGGTCCTGTTCCAAACACATGCGTTCACCTCACCGCGTTGACGCCTCGGACAGGAAAACGGAGTTCTAATGGAGGAGGGTAACACGAGACGTATTCGCAGTGTGCAGTCAGCTGACCTGTCACTCAGAGAGGAGTCAGCGTGCATCAGATGGCCCTCTATACGCTTCTGCTCGCTGTAGAGCTGCCGCCGTAACACAGAGAGCTCTCTAATCACATCCCGCTGGTCCTCTGGTAGAGCGCGCACACACACACACACACACACACACAAGAGAATGACGACTGTGGACTCAAGTTGAGTTAGTTTCAAAGCTACATTGAGAAATCAAACGTTGTCCATATGCAAGCCGTGTGTGTGGGTGTGCCTGCGTGCACTGTACCTTCAGCTCGGAGCTGGTTCCTAAAGGCAGGGACAGGTGGAGACTGGAGCCCAGAGAGAGACGTCTCCTACAGGGGGAGAGACCCATTCACTTACAACCCTCCATCTCTCTGTCAGGCAGCCACGTGGATGGAGATGTGGCCTCTGTCTGTGTCTGTCTGTCTGTGTGTGTGTGTGTGTGTGTGTGTGTGTGTGTGTGTGCCTGTCTGTCTCTCTGTGTGTGTCTCTGTGTGTGTGTCTGTCTGTGTGTGTGTGTGTCTCTCTCTGTGTGTGTGTCTCTCTCTGTGTGTCTGTGTCTCTCTCTGTGTGTCTGTGTGTGTGTGTGTCTCTCTCTGTGTGTGGTCTGTCTGTGTGTGTGTGGTCTGTCTGTGTGTGTGTGTGTGTGTGTGAGAGTGTGTGTGTGTCTCTCTCTGTGTGTCTGTGTCTCTCTCTGTGTGTCTGTGTGTGTGTGTGTGTCTCTCTCTGTGTGTGTGTCTGTGTGTGTGTCTCTCTCTGTGTGTCTGTGTGTGTGTGTGTTTCTCTCTGTGTGTGTGTCTGTCTGTGTGTGTGTGTGTGTGTGAGAGTGTGTGTGTGTCTCTCTCTGTGTGTGTGCCTGTCTGTGTGTGTGTGTGTCTGTGTGTGTGTGTGTGTCTCTCTCTGTGTGTGCGTCTGTGTGTGTGTGTGTGTGTGTGTCTGTCTGTCTGTGTGTGTGTGAGAGTGTGTGACTGTCTCTGTGTGTGTGTGTGTGTGAGTGTGAGTGTGTGTGTGTGTCTGTCTGTCTGTGTGTGTGAGAGAGTGTGTGTGTGTCTCTCTCTGTGTGTGTGTGTGTGAGTGTCTCTCTCTCTGTGTGTGTGTGTGTGTGTGTGTGTGTGTGTGTGTGTGTGTGTGTGTGTGTCTCTCTGTGTGTGTGTCTGTCTGTGTGTGTGTGTGTGAGAGTGTGTGTGTATCTCTGTGTGTGTGTGTCTCTCTCTCTGTGTGTGTGCCTGTCTCTGTGTGTGTGTGTGTGTGTGTCTCTCACAGACAGAGGGGCTGTGGAGCGCTGGCTGGCGGTGGGGGGGGGTCTAGGTGTGGGTCGCTGGTGGGACTCCCTCCTCTGTAGGGTGGGGATGGGAGGAGAGGGTCTCCTGTGGACCTGCGCACGCACACACACGTTGGTCTCAGACTGTATATATAAATGGACACACCCTCTGTGACGTCACCATAGACTGTATATATAAATGGACAGACCCTC
>JAODUH010045886.1:0-19814 GCA_027564835.1 Typhlichthys subterraneus
CCCCCCCCCCCGCCCGGGTGGGGGCAGTTGTCAAACTGTAATTTCTTCTGCTTTGAAACACACTGCCCACTAACTGTTATGTATATATTTACACACACACACACACACACACAAACCAAACACATATATTCCCCATCTCTTTCAACCAAATCATTTGCCTCCTTAGTAATGTCACAATTGCACAAGGAGTCATTGTGGAAGGCATTTGGCATGGTTGTGTGCCCTTGAATCGTCCCCTTGACGTAATGCTATATGAAATGCCTACAGACTGGCGTCATCGACAGTTACCGCTGAAACGTGGTAGCTATAGTAACATATAGAGGAGCAACATACTTTTCATTTCCATTACAAAGGGACAAACTGCAAGAGCAAATGTCACTCATGGGAATCCCTGTAAGGTGTGCCAAAGACATTGATCTGACCTGGGTGAAATTATTAACTCTGTGTAGTACTTGTATATATTGTGCAGTGTTACGTACAGTACTTTCGATGATAAGCTATCGTTTACATCTTTAAGATATCCTGAAGCTGTATTAAGATGTACCTTAATTAATACTGGTATACTGTATCAGCTACAAACGAGTTGTGAAATATCATCAACGAAACTATTATCATGGGGGTGGAAAGCAGATATTGCAGGTTTTCAAATGCCCCAGTTAGACACATATTGTGAGAGAAATGACCTTATACAAGCATCTATCTGACTAATTTTGTAACCTGACCATCTCCTTGTCTATGTTAACCCCTTCTTTTCCAAGAACTATAATCCTTTTTTCCGCAATAGCAGTACTGCCCCCTTTGTTGACACCCCTTTCTTTAACAAGTAAATATCAGTGACGTCTTTCCTTCTTCAGAAACATTTTACATAGCATGCTGTATGTATTTATCCTTGGCCAAGCTTACATTCAAGAAGCTTTTATAAATATATTCATCTAAGACAACAAGGCCTCAGAGCTGAATTATTTTATCTAACACACATAACACATTTTGTACTAAGTGGACCAGGTTTGTCTACTTAGTAGTAATAGCAGTAGATCCATTATGAAACAGGTTTTGTTTAAAGTGTATTAATATTGCATGAGATGCATTATATTAGCTTACATGTCTGGACACTTTAATTGCTCTGGTGCATTGACCTTCATCTCTCTGCCCACACTGGAAATATAAAAACACATTATTCCTGGCCACCGGTTTCCATCTCTATGTATACTGTATTTCCACTCAATAACAAGCAGTCAAAGTATATGTAACCCTTTCATAACATTTAAATGCAGTGTATTTAAAATATATTATCTCAAGTTTCATTGTGCAGTTATTATTAACAGAAAAACTTTTCACACTCATAATTTTTGTCTTATATTTTTGTGATAGCTATGTGTTTTGTTTCTTCTTGTGTATAATTGACTATTTAATTTCCATTTTTTTAAAAGCATTTGTCTCAGAGGTAAAGTACATATGCAATTTCATGCCCTGTAATCAGCTCCAGCCAATGAATCTTCACCTGCGCTCCTTGTATGGCAAACGCCCGAATCAGATGAAAATATTCTTCACTGCTCCAAGCCAGCAGCAGTTCTGTGAGAGTGGACAGGTTGATTTAGAGCATGATTCCCCTTTAATGAAGACACCAATGTTTGCTTTATCGCCGGTGCTAAAGGGCCGACTGCTGTTGTCTCTGTCTCTATTCTCCATCGCTCCCAGAAAAGAAAGAGATGAAAGCATGTGTCGCAGCAATTGGAACAATGTAATTAGAGGAAGGTGGAACGGGCTTTATGGTAATAATGCAGAAACGTAATTAGGGGAAATATCAGGACCCTTGTGCCCACGGCACTTTTAAAGGGAGTCATTTACGCCTAAGATTACACAGTGATTGTCAAATCAGCAGCAGAGAGAGAAGGGAAAATGAACCTTGATGAGGTGCATCGCTAATGATATTCTGCAGCAATGAGACAAGGCCTGTGTGTGTTAGTGTGTGCAACACACACACGAGCATGCAGGTGTGCCAGAGTGGCCGTAAGTGGACTTCCAGGTTTGTAAGTGGAGCTGAAGTTCTTTACATACGCTATTATTTCAAGTTGTGTATCACTGAAGTCCATCTTACACAGGTGTGTGGATTTCCACGCTTTCAGCTACGTTCTTCCAAAACGTCCTGTAGGGGGAGCGCGTGTGCGCCTTCTCCCGTTGCACGCCACCCGTTGCAGCGCTCATCACCCTCCATTTTCTCGCCACCGTCGGAGCAACAGTTGCGGCGCAGCCACAACAAACGGTGCAGTCAGACAAAGGCGGCGGCGGAGGGAAATGAAAAGAACGAAGTCGGCTAATGACAAGCTCCTCACAGTTAGATCCAGCCTCCCTCTGCCCACGCACCCTGACGAGATAATTCGTCCTCCAAATTGCAATCAACGCTGCCGAAAAACACTCGAGGAGCGGAGCCATTCCAACCATTAACTCGCCAGCTCCTGGGGAGCTACTTTTTAAATATTACATTGGTTTGAATGTATCGGGTGCATGTTGTGTTTTACCCTTGTTATTACACTTATTGTTATTCGTTCTCTGCAGCATTGCCGCTGTTGGTGCTAATAATTAATATTCATGTTGACAAATTGCATCTATTAACGCTCAAACGGTTATAAAGTTAATGGAATCCTTTTTAGTATATTTAAAAAAAAGTTGTGGGAACTTTGGTCATTGTGTGGTAACCTCAGCTGTCAAGTCACCGTACCAAATGTTGTAACGCTACTTTACTTTAATGTCAAAATGTAATTTGTTCAATTATTTACAGTAAGACTATAGGTTTGTTCTGTATGTTTTATAAAGTATACGGCATAGAAAACATCTTTCCAATAAAGATTTGACCAAATTAAGCCACCATGAGCAAAGTCTTGAAAAACCCTGAATGACTGAAATGAAAGCTTTTCGACTGTAGTTCTTTGTGTCAAGTAGCTCTATTTGACATAATTATGTGGTTGTAACGGGAAAGTCTAGAAAGGTCTAATCAATCTGATTTAATTAAGTGCAGTCAGTGATTTGAAATGAGCAGAATAGAATTAATAAGCACATTGTAAATTTGCATTTAAACCCATGTAATTATACCAATTCAGTGGCCTCCCAAGCTCATACATTTTGCCAAAGAGAGGATTAATTTTTTCCCCATCGAAAGTTTACAGGGAAGGACACGGTTTTAAGAATAAAAATATTCTGCCTATAGGGCTTTGGCTATGGCTATTGAAAATGTTAATCTGATACGACATGTTACCTTGCTGCTAATATAATAAAAAGGTGTTCACAAATGCTCTCAGAGAATATTAAAGTCTGGCATTCTTAAGTTTCTGACTAAACTCAATTTCAGCATCTGCAAAATTGTATATTATTGCATTGTATTTTATGTATTGTGTTACTGGTTGATTACCGGGTTACCGGGTAGCATTCAATCGCAGCTGACGTCCTGAGCTGCTAGTTCAGCAGGCATTAGTAAGCTGCGGAGACATAGGATCAGCATGGGTCCATGAGTGTTGTCGTCACAGAGAGACGAGATCAGTGATGGGGTGGCTAGCTAAACGCACAAGCGGACAGACGGACAGATGAATGGCTGGACGAACAGCCTGCTGATTCCCTCTGAGTCAACCAAGCGTGTTTCCTTTTGGAGAGAGCACACACATATAAACACTCCCGGAGCATCTCTGTGACACATTCATTCTCTTCAAAAATCCATGTATAACGCTACCACTGGTTAGAAAATCAACTGTGCAAACCATACATTAATACTTTGTTTTCAAAATATATTTATACAAGCTATGAAAATAACAACTAACATAATTTAAATGTGAAGTGTAGAGTGATAAGTAACACAAAAAGATACACACACACACTGTATGCACAGTGTGCACACGTGTATGCGCACACACACACACAGCATCACTGGCATAGCTTACCTACCATGGAAACAGCTGAAATTACCGCCTCCCACTATCCTTTGTTCTATTTACATTTTAAATGCTGCCTGAGCGAGCTTGCCTTTCCTATATGCAGGGCCATATGGGCATGATTCAAGCCTGCGTTCTAAACAAGATATTACACTTTACCAAAACCGGAAACACTGCACATCTGTCGTTTAACAAAGAACAGCTGAAAGGGGGCAATCTTTCAGGAAGAGGGAGTGTATGTGTGAGATACAGGGAGATAGTTTCACAGAAAGAGAAGGAACAAGTTTTTCTCTCCATGAGAACAATGCAAAATATGTAGGATGAGGTCAAATGAAGTTGCTCTGTATATTACCTATTTTATTTTTACTTTCCTTCCTTATGTTGGAGCGTTTCCTCACACAATATTTCTTAAGTGGGCACCGAGTCACTTTCTAAGAGGCACCCTTCCATCGTGATGCTAATCAACAAAGATAATTTGTTTCCCAATTTAAAATTTTTTTTTTTTTAATGAATCCTCAAGCCACCGCGCTTGGCTTTCCACCGTTCTGCAATATATTTCTCCAGGTAACTGGCGAAGGCGTTCTCTTCATTTATCAGATCCACACAGCCGGCTTATTACAAGAGCCTGTTCTTATCTGTCATATTTCCTTCCAGTAGCTCTGCGGTGGTTACAAATGGGACTTAGTCTATCTGGCTCCGGCGCTGATGAGGGAGGAAATGAAATTATTGTGATTAGATCTGACCCATATGCTGGAGTGCTAGGTGTGTGTGAGTGTGTGTAGAGTGCAGGTATTGTGTGTTATCGGTGTGTATGTTTATACATAGTGCATGTATTTGTGTATGTGTGACACGTTGTGGTAGGTGACGGTGACTATAGCGTAGCAGATGGATTAAGACATTAAATGTTGACAGGGCCGTGATAGGTGTATGCGCTTCAAATCCAGCAAGGCACTGCATTCAAAGCACGCTCTCCGTGATTCTTTTTCGAACACGCGCACACACAACCCAACCCACCCAATATTTTTTTTTTTATATTTTTCTCGCACACACTCTCTCTCTCTGAATAATTGAACAGCTAGCCTGGGCCAAGGTTTGGTGCTATCGTCTAGCATGCCGTTTGACTGCCAATCAGTTGACTCATCTCCTTTTTGTAGGGAAAACAAATAAGCTAGCGCTATTGAAAGTCAACGGGCGAGACTCCAAGAACCACTTGGTTGAACATAGTGAAGGGATGGTTATCTATAGAGATAAACAAAGAACAAAACAAAAATGGAATAATATAGGTTTAAAACTGTTTAGTACACTGCATTGTGTTTACATGCAGAATTAGTTAATGTATCTCTTTGTTGGACAGTTTGCTTATTTCTATGGTTATCCAAAGTAATCCAGCTGCGGTGAATATTTTACATATAAATAATCATAATAATTGTCCTTGTGAAGGAAAGGGGCGGGGCCTTACTTAAGTCATCTTACATTTGAAGGTTTGCAAATATCTCCTGTGTAAATGGGGGAATGACCTTTCTGAGTGACCTTTAGATTCCACTTTCCTTTTTCTGCCATTCATCAAAGCATCAGGAAGTGTATAATACACCGTGGCGCCATTGAACCTTCCCTTAATCCTTTCAAGATATATGTCCATTTTCCCCAGACACACGTGTGTGGACTCCACTCCCCCTTATCTAATTACCCCAGGACAAAAAAGGAGCTACTGTATGTATCGTCTGCTGTGTGCAGCCTAGCAAGACAGATCCCTGTAGCTGTGTTCCTCTTATTAGCTATAACTAGCGCGTAACCTCCCCACTCTAAATCAACGGATGGGTTATTGGTCTCTTGGGTGTGAGGTTAAAGGTCATGAAGCTGAGGGTGAAACTGAGGGGGGGGGGTAAACAAGAGCAAAAGAGGAGAGCGGCGCACGTGTGCCTGCTGCACATGTGTGAAGAGATTATTATTACACAATTGTAAATGACGCATATCTGTATAAAAAAATCATCACTTCAGATTAACACATTAAGTAGTGAGAATTACTGTATGGTGGTATAGTTGGACTCACACACTTAAGAATCAATGGAACTGCCCCCCACACACCCACAGACATAACCCTTCCTGTCACCACCAGCCAAACCATGAGGTGCCCTGTCCATACTTAACATGGTCAAATCAATGTCATCTGTTGGGAGGACACAGGGACGAATACTGAGCAGCACAGACAGACAGACGAACACACACACGCACACACACACACAGAATGTCTTCTGGCTTGACGTGAAAGGTGTCCTGTGGAAAGACCTCTATTATTTGACTTCAATTTGACTTTAACATATTCTCTAAACATTAATGGTCCTACCTTACACGCGGCTGATGTTGCTCGGGAAAGGGAAGTTTGGGGTCCCTTACTGAAGCTGCTGCCCCCGCGACCCGACTTCGGATAAGCGGGAGAAGATGGATGGATGGATGGATGGACCTTACACGCGGCGCAAAGTGGAAACGCAAGTGTCTTTGCTAGTTTCAGTCTGACGCAGTTGTCTTTATCCCTCCGGCGTCCACATTGTTTAAATAGCAAATGCACTTGGGTGTGTTGGTGTGGTCAAGAGCAATGTTGGCGCATTGCTATCTTGAGGCAGCGGAAAGTGATTGGCTAGCATAAACCTGGTCTAGTCAATGGTGCAGCGCATTATCAATATAGTATCTATGGCGGGTGCACAACGCGTGAACACTGCTTGTTACACATACAGGGAGAGTACAATGTAAAATATTAAGTGTGTAGCCTACATCAACACATTTTAAGGGATCTTGGTGGAATCGCTGTTGGCTGTTGCCAATAGATACTGGTCTGCTCCAGTGCTTTCACTAAGCCACCAGTATAATAGCAATCTGCCCATAGTGCAAGCGCACCTGGATTTTAAAGGGATGAGAGATGACACTCGGATGGGTTTATCGTATGTTACGCCCAAAACACACCCATGAATAATGAAGAGTGGGAATACAGCCATTTTGAACCATGCGCCTGGCGCACCGACCGTTTATCTGCCGTTAAAATAGCTAAAGTAAACTTGGACACCTCCTACGCAGTTTGTAAACAGTGCACTTTGATTGTTAAAATAGGGCCTAAAGACTTGTATAATAGAAAAAAACTGTTTATTTACACTTCGTACTTCCTACATTCATAATCTGCAGCAAAACACATCCCAGACTAGTTTCATTGACAACATTTAACAGAACATGGATAGGAATTAGATTTCTGGGCCTTGTTGCATTTGTATTTAATTCTCCATAATGGCCTTAATGCAGGCAGCTCGATGCCACTGTTTCTTGCTCATGTCATTAGCATTGAGCGAGCCAAGGTCGTTCCAAAGCAGCTTGTTTCTACAATAATATGCTACCAGGCAAAACAGCGGAAAACATTAATATTTGAAACCACTTTCACAGCCATTTGGCCTGTTGCGTTTTGTGTTTTATTCTGGAAGTAAATACAGGTTAGCAGTATGGAATACCAGCAGTGACCATATGTCTTTCTGTCCATGCATCTTCTCCAGAATTATTGCTCAAACTTACATTGCTGTGAATGTGCCTCAGTAGTCAGTCACACAGAATACGCGTCTGAAAATCAGTCAAACTAACGGTTGAATGTGTGTGCACGTGCAACTGAATCACACGCGGCCTCTAAGTGAACACATCTGTGGTGGAGTCTCAACATCTGCTTCTCACGTTTTCTCGCCAGCGCCACTGCATCCCCCCAAAATGAGAGTTGGTAGACACATAACTCTCCTTTTAGTTTGTATTAATGTGTTATTTCTCTCTCAAATCTACACACACAGAGTCCAGTTAAGATGGTAGCAGCAGGTAAAGCAGTGGAGGAGCCCTTTCCATAAGCCCTTTAGCCCTCTCACCCGAAAGCAGATGTACAGCGCAGTCCAGCCCATAGGCTCTAACGCACACACACACACACACACACAAACCACGAGTATTGTTTTTCAGAACACAATCATGTGTTCTGGAATAACTATATGCTAGAAGGAAGCACTGGATAAATTATGCTCATCAGTTGGCTACGCAGCTATGTGTTCCACCCACAAACCAGAGCCTAACTTCCATATTACTGTATATTCATTAGGAATACACGAAATATCATTGACCCCTGTAACCCAGTGTCATTTGATTGCAGTGTTTCTCGTTAACTGCATAATATTAGACATATTTTGAAATAAAACGTATCTAATGTAGGTTAATTAAAGGTAATAACATCTGTGTATATTATCTTGTGCCAAAATCCACCATTACATTTAAGGTGTCGTAGCTAGCGTAGAAGTCTCACTTAGCCAATAAGCATGGTCAAAGTCAAAAGGTCGTTGTCCTTTTTAATTCCACAGTGTCCACCTCAACATCTTCCTCTGCTTGTGTCTGTGTTCTGTCCTTACTCTGACCGCTTGTTCCCCTTCATCTCCTCACCACGCCTATGACAAGGAACCAGTTCAGAGCGCCTATCAAAGCCCATCTGGGTTTGCAGTACGGCTTTCCTTGCCCTCCAGCCGTCCTCTGGAGTCTACGATCACCACCGCACTGAGCTCCCGGTGCCCTTGTGTTTCTGGGGCTCCCACAGCCACGGGCTGGGTGGCTACACAGAGGGTGGATCCCTTACTGCTGGTCAACTTCTCATACCGGGCTACTAACAGGCAGAACATTAAGGTGCCATGTTAAAAAAGAAAGCAAGAATTCCTGTAGGACCTGTTAAATAATTCCCATTACAGCTGTGTGTCTCAGTGTGTATAGAGTATATACAGTACACACATACACTATAGCCTAGATATTACCAAGTAAACAGCAAATCTGCTGTTTGAAAATAAGGTGGATACATCATACAGTCACCATGGTAACGGGGCAGAGATATATCTCTGCGCTTCATTAGCACCAGACGGTGGCTAGAAAAAAAAATTATAAAAAGGAACAACACATTTCATACACATGCATGAATATTAACAAGACACAAAAACACCATAGGAAAGTCACATTTTGGTTTACTGGTTAACTTCATATACTTTTGAAGAACAATAAATGCCGTGCAAGTCATTTGTAAAGGGATGCTAAACAGCGTTAATGTGAGCGTCATGCAGTAACACACTGAATTAGTTTCAAAGGAACTAGATGATACTAGATTCAGTTCAGCACAAAAACAGCGGTAGTCTGTGTAAAAACAATCATGTCAGTATGCAATTACAGTACATTGTTTTGAACATTTAGTACAATTTACATGTACTGTAATCAGAGACACACTGGCAGGCACAGAATCCGCGAGCACACATGCACGCACACACACACACACACGCACATATTTAAAACCCACGCATGCTTTAACCTTGTTACACACCTAACACGCACACACACACGCACACATACATACACACACACCTCCCCGTACTCTAATTAGGCTAAAACATTTACAGAATGACGTAAAAAGAGACAGAGAGACAGAGAGAGAGAGAGAGAGAGAGAGAGAATTAATATAATCTTTCCATTAAGGTAGAAGTGATTATGGCCTGGACAGTACATTATTTCTCAGCATTCTGGTCTCTTCGGTTTTAAAGTGGTTCTACATGACTTTCTGCCACTAGATGTCATGCTACTGCATGCTACCAGTATCTCAGATTAAATCAATGCAAATGCACGCACACACACACACACACGCATACAAAGGAGCTCAGATTAAAACACACACATCATACTCTCATACTCAGCTCAAGGCACTCTATTACTATATATAAATATATATATTCGTATGATCTATATCTTTGCATACAAATACACAGTTTACTGCTGTATTAAGGTTTACAGAGACGGTCCTTGATCTGTGTCCTGAATATCCTATGCGATGCAACCCATTAACCAAACATTCCTGCACCTGAGATTCAGTAGCTCACACTTCTCTCTACTCCTCTATGGAGCTCACACTGGTCTCTCCCCCTTCCCCTTACCTCCATGACCCCATGCACAGGCGTGTTTCATAACATAAAGGGTGAGCTGAGGCAAATATGCGGGGGTTCCGTGGGGGAGCTTCAGTATAATGCAATCCAGGAGTGTACCTTTAAATCTCTCTTTACCCTTGCATATGAACTCTGAAACAGCCAAGCCCTTTCCTTCACACTGTAACCTTCACTTCAACCTGCCTTTCACATCACGGGGGGAAAAAACTTATTCATCGCATTCACTGTGACAAAGAGCCCTACGTTAGCAAAAATGGTGACGTTGTTCACTTAAATTTAAGGTTGAGGTTTTTGATCAGGATGATGTATTGTTAAGATAGCATCTGCTAGCATTTGCCAGACCATAGGTTTTTCTCCTCTCCTTCTTTACATTTTTCCTGGCAGGCCAACCTACTCTTGTCACAGAAGGTGGTGATCAATTGTATTCACTCTATCCACAACTCGCAGACTGGATAGGAATGGTCTTGTCATCAGAAAGCATTTTGCCAGGAACTGTGCGCTAATGGGACCAAGCCTGGAGGTGGAGCAAACTGAATTTATATGGCGTTAAGCGAGCTACAGCTGCCAGTGCCTTAAAAGGGAAAAGGTATGAGGAGCAAATAGCTGTTCTCTGTCATATCCACAAAAGCGAGCATCAGTCATGTTTTGGCAACCCTCACCACGCTGACAGAGGTCACAGGGTTCTATTTTCTAAGCAGGAGGGTCACGGTGATGTTGTCAAACTCAATGGTATGTCATGAATGTGATAGGATAAGAAAGAATTGCATTAAAACAACATCAACGTACAGTATGTCCACACAGGAGCATAAATCTATTTTCCCAGCAATAACAATGTACATACTGTAGAACGCACCTATGTTAAAAACAAACCGACAAATATGGTGATACACCAATTTGAATACACCAATTAAATGAGCCACCACTTGCAGTGTTTGGATCACGCAAACCATCCAAAGTGATTTAAATGTGTGAATATCCTTAATTATAGTGTAAAACATTTTGTAAAAATTTATTATTTTGTTTTAATTAACACACTTGCTTCCTCCTCTGCCATACTAGCTTGATACTCATAATCATTCCGTCATGGAAAATAGTATCTATTTACAGTTTTGAACCACTGGGGAACATTGCACTGACCTTTCTGAGAAAATCCCCCCACCGCACTTTTAAACCACACAGGCAAGCTCTTCCATCTAGGCTATAAGGAAGTGCTCCCCATTAACTATTAGCATAGCCGTGGCTACAGGCATGTGTTCTAGGGGGGAGTTGGAGGTGGCGGGGGTCTACAGTATACTGAATGCCTTTTATCCCCCCTTTCTTCACCCCTTCTGTTGATGGAGCTGTACTTTAAACAGCTGGTGGAGAACTTTCCCATGGGGGCTACATGCATACAGCGCATACATAAATACATGCAGAAAGACGAGGGAACGATAGAAGGAAGTAGAGGTATGAGAGACAGACAGACAGAGGAGGGTGGTACCTGCATGCACTACAGCTGCAGAGCTACAGCATAGGTCCATCAACTGTATTAAAACAGGCCTGGTGGCGCTAATAGATAGCTGCATGCTGTTCATGTTATATATAAGGTGTGCGAGCGCATCTGTGTGTGCCAGGGGAACTAGGCAAGGTGGCGAGAGAAGAATGATGAGGTGATTCAGCCACATCAATAAGGGGTTGTGATTAAAACGTGTGCGTACTCTAGCATTCAAGTACAGGCATGTAGTTATAATTCACTCTTTATTTATAACAGAGGAGTATTCTACTATTTTAAATGTGATCAAGCCCGACAGCTGAAGGTGCTCTAAATAGTATTTTAAAGTGAACTATCAAACCATTGGTCACTGTCAAATGTACTGTATGAGTCAAATAACTGCACTGTATACTTTTTTGCAAACATTATTGTGTTTGTTTCCTCAAAAGCATGCCTCTAGCATGTTTATGATGCCGGATAAAAAAAACGACAATACCGCGACCAAAGCGAAAGAGAAACGTAACCCCGTCACTGACTTCATTCAGCGTCAATGTGTGGACATCAGTCGAGGGTTTTGCTCAAGTTCACATACCATTTTTACCATAAAATCCTCACTCAGACATCATTTGCGAAAGCGCATGTGACTCGTTCAACGAAAGGGAAAAACCGTTGCCGGCAATGACGCAACGTCAAAACACCTCGGAGAAACCTGGGAAGACTTGCCTGACAGTTCCCGGTGGCTGGGAGATGTGGGAGGTGAGAGTCACATCAGACAGGTAGATAGGATGCTGACAGACAGATAGAAAGGTAAAGACCCGGGGGAGAGCAGACCAGCAATTAGCGCAGATTGATTTAGCTGTGAAGAGCCACCCACATCCATCTTGGCACAGGCAGAACTGAAGTCAGTGCTAGCCACTGTGAAGAGCACCAGGTTAATTAGCAGTGTGAGTGTGTGTGTGTGTGTGAGCGTGCTCTAATATAACTCTCTCCACTTTTGACTGGCTTTCTGAGTGTGAGCCACCAGATGAGTGCTAAATCACACACGTTATTAATGCCATTCATGAGCAACCGCTGGGTTCCCTTTCACATGCACACAGACACCCACTGACCGTGTGTGTGTGTGTGTGTGTGTGTGTGAACGTGTGTGTAATTCAAATGTAAACCTATGCACGTGTGTGTGTGTGTGTCATGAGTGTGTATTTCATGTCCCCTCCATCTTCTCATCCTCGGCAATTAAGGCAGCAATTGTGGTGTGTCATTAATCAGCGGGTCTGCCAGCGACGCGCCAATTCATATCTGTCAAATGCAATGGGCAGAAACGGATAGGTCGCCGGTTACATGCAGGGAGCCTTGTAAGGCAACGGGGATGGTCGGCTCTAACAGGGCACACACTGTGCCAGACCCACACCAGCACACGTGGTCAGACTATATATACACACAGAACACTCCTAACAGGAAATAATGCATTTGATCATTCAGAGATACAAACAAACACACCTGATAAGATACCACACACACAAACACACACACACACACACAAACAGCAACACCCACAGAGTTACACAAAGACAGACAGAAAAACAGACAGAAATAGAAAAGCAAAAACACACAATGAGCACCTCACCAAGGAGGACACTTTCCATTTCTCCCTTGATGAGAGGTTTGACAGCAGGAGAGGACAGAAGAAGGGGAGAAAACATGGGTGGGGGAGGTGGAGGGGGTTGTTAGGGGGAGGGGGGGTGGTCAAGGAGCAGAGAGAAGATGAGAGAGCAGGCGTTCCAACTCCTTTAACAACAGAGAAACTAAAACAAAACAAGATGTTTTCCCTAGACAGCCAAGCTCTGTTTTAGTAAAAAACAAAAAAAATGAATACAGGAGAAAGCAGCTGTTGGATTGAAGCCTTGAAATAGATGGAGCCACAATAGAAACCATCTGCAAACCGAGAGAGAATATCTTCTGTAACCCATTTCTCTTTTGGTTCAGTGACAAAAGCTAATGGAAAAAATGCCCAAATACCCAGAGGAGAACACAAATTGACATCCCCGCTCAAGTAAATGTCAGAGGTCAAAAACACTTTGTTTCAAGACAGAATCTTTAGAAGACACCGTGGGTTTTATTTTGGAGTTGTCAGATAGCTCAAAAACAGCCACCACTGCTTTTATGTAACAACTGTGTAATGCATGTACTGTACAGCAGACACACACGAAAACATATAAAAACACAGATACTACATAACTAACAAGATACAGAGTAACACAGACACACACATACTCACACACACACACACACACACAGATTGATATGGTGCAACTCCCACATATGAACTGGATTGGGGCTGAATGATATAATTGCCACCAGATGTAACGGCCTGTCAAGCAGCAAGTTCTGGTTTCTAAATAAACAGGTTTTTATGAGTCATAGCCACACAGTGGTGACAAGCTCCGGTTTCCCCTGTTGGAACACAAATAAATAATCAAACGCACCCCCTCCGAACGTTCAACCATTCACTTCTTGGCAAGCTGGCGCAGGGGAGCGCATGGTTTACATTAGTGAAATGAAAGACTGAAATGTTTGTGCTACTCCCATAACAGATTTAAATTCACATAGAATTTAATAGTTACATATAGATACATAAATTACATACATTATACACACAAACAACCACATTTATTTTGCTAACATTACAAATAGTTATAAAAAGCTATACTGCTGTGACTGGACTTTTTATGTAAAAGCAGATTGTGATTTGAAAAAAATACAAAAGTTAGATCGGAAGTCAACATAGATTTTACAGTCAAATGCAAATAGCAATGCTAATGCTAGCATTTAACAAACGCACAAGCACTAGTCACGTCAATGACTGATTTCCTTCAAAAGGCTGCATTTACTGTTAAAATATTCTGCCATACTTCCCCATTTACTGTAACTCAATGGGTTGTCCTGAATTTATTGACTTTCATGTTTTACATTAGCACTGTTAAGTAAACGCTGGCCCTCCCCTCACCATATACAATTATCCACTCAATGCACTGGGCCCAGTGTCAGGACTACATGGATGTCGAGGCCATACACTTGTATGCTAGCAGCACTCAGTCCATTTGGGGACCTGAATGAATGAACGTTGGACCATTTCTCTCTGCGCGTGCCGACAGGTGGAATTTAAATAATGGACAGCTAAATAATAGAGATTCCGTGAGCAGACAGCTTAATAGCCTCAATTTACGACAGGGAGGGTTAGTGTGGATATGAGAGCGTGTGTTTGCTCGTTGTGTGCAATTGTGCGCGCATGTGTGTGCGTGTTTGTGTAGGTAGTGTTGAGGTTGAGAAATGCCAGAAAGAACACAGAGCAGTTCCTCTAGGAAAATAGTAAGTACAGAGAAAAACAATTCAAGATATATACATTGGGGGTGTTAAATGGGGTTAAGCAATATAAGAGCATGCTGTTGGCAGATATGAGCAAAATACACACACACACATGCACGCATAGTTTATGTGTTTCTGGGATAATTGTGAGGTTAGCCGATAGCCATGCATTTAACTGATGATCTCCACAAACACATATATACTATTAGCAGTGTTGGGCAAGTTACTCAGGAAATGTAATAAGTTACTAGCTACTTATTACTCCTTCAAAAAGTTATAATATTACATTACTTATTACTAGGTATTAAAAGTAATTACATTACTAGTTGCATAACTATATTACTTTCACCATCACTACCCTGCCTCGTCCCTTCCAAAATATGACAACCTGTGTAGCCAGCTCATTTTAGAATTGAATCCTCTTCTTTGGAACAATAGTTAACCTAGGAGTCAACAATCAGCCTCTCAAACCAGATGATTGACAGGTTGGTTCAATTAGCCTACCATAAGTTTGCTAGGACCAGAACATTTGTTATTGTAACCCAATAACTATTAGTTACCTGGATTAGTAATTGTAATATTATTACTGTTTTGGAAATAGTAATTTAGTAAGTTACACTACTACTAGTTACTGAAAAATAAAATAAATTATATTTCAGAAACTAGTTACTGCCCAACACTGACTGTATGTGCCTGTATGAATGCACATGGGTCAATTGCACTATGGGGAGGACATGCAGCACAAATACAATGTGTGACATGGTTGACAGCTGTGAGTGTTTGACATGGGGCGCTGAAAGACAGAGAAGAAACAAGGACGTATAGGAGAGGAGAAAGAAATGGCATATGTTTTTATGCATGTCTGTGAGTGAAATTTGTAGGCATGAATACTCCCCCCCCGCCCCCCCCCCCCCTCCCCCGCGACAATGAGGTATTTTATTAACTTTTGTATTTTATTTCATACCATACACAATGTGATGAAAAGGTTGCTTATACTTCAGACGCTGACAGCTCCAGGGACCACTTCATACTGCATTCAAGACGGTGAAAGATGATTAAAAAAACAACCCTATACCATCTTTACATACTAGTTTTTCAAGTATTTGTCAATTATAGGCCATACTCTGTAAAGAAAGCAAGCCAAACACAATCCGCCTCATACACAGACGGGACACAAATGAGACATCCTTATTTTTCATAATTTACTGTACAAATAATACATACATGTATTTTGCACTTGACTACACCAGCATCAGCATGGACATGTTCAAAAAAACAACATTAAAATAAAACAATAACAAAAATAAAGCAAGGAGCCACGTCTACTTTCTATGCATTGGGTGAAAAACACAATATCCTCGCAGTATTGTCTATGCATGGGTAACAGCCAGAGACCAATCTTTCTCATTGGTGATGCATGTCACACGACGCAGACAAAGCTATTCAGAGAGAGACAACAGCAGAAGAAACAGGGCTCTAGCTGGGTGAAGCAAATGAGTTTGAGTCTGAGAAAGTTCCGGACAAAGTTCAGCAATACCAGAAGCGCTGACTTCAGGATGAGAGAATACATTGCCTCAACAAAATGGTGGTGCAGAGATTTTGAACACAAAGGGGTTCACAAACATTATAAAAGGTGTGTGGATGGGCATGTATTTGCCCGATCAAGCGCCAATGTCTATTCAAACAGAATGGTGGTGTGGCTTTTGCACAACGTCAGGTTTTAGACGCTATAAAACGGTACTAGATTTTATGAATTTGATTAGTTGCTTTGGCTAAAGTAAACATCTAAACAGCAGACATCTTAATGTAAAAGAAGTTCCATGACATAGAGACACTTACTACCTACCAGCCAACCAGAGTGCTTTGGTCTACTACCTCAGCTGGTCGACTGGGAGCACACTCGCTATGAGGACACAAGGGTCACGAGCTCTTGGTCACGAGCTCTTGTCTGTCCCCAGTGGGGGACTGAACTTCCTGCGACTGGACAGCAGTGTCGAGACCCACCAGTTTGACTGACCATGGTAATGAATCAAACCTGGTGTACATGATATTTGCTACTGTTCTGTATGGCCTCTTCTGGGACATCCAACAAATTACTTGTACAGTAAGTTGTTTTGGATAAAGTGAACGTAAAAACAAACTGACGTGCGTGGAACAGATTATATACAGTAGACACTAGAAAAACATATTAATACATGTTTTTTTATTAATTTAATGTGCTTCTGTATTAAACAATAGAATATGGGCCTTTGTATTTGATGTAATACAGTGTTTTCATTGCTACAAAGAAGGTGCAAAGGAGCAACTGACAACCGTTTGAATTCCTGACTTGATTCTGTGTCGTGCCTGACATCTGAGATAACACAGGTTTGTAAGCTGTGCTAAAGTGCTGTATGTGCTTGTGCTGGAGACATGTATGATTGGCACTATCATCAATAGCTACCCTGTTTCTCTGTCGACTTCTTCATTTTAGCCTTGTTAACTGTAAAATGAAACATCTCCAATGGATTACCGCCTGGCAGAAAAAAGAAAACGTGGTTTTGACTGAGCTCATTTCTGACACATGCAATAACATGCGGAAATTGGAGACACAACCTGATCTGTATTTATTAAAGCCTGCCAATCTGACACGTTTCTAAAGCCTTTTGATTTGAGTATTAGCAGCATTTCCACATATAACTGCAACTTACACCCAGAAAATATAAAAAATAGAATAATATTAAAACAAAAAATAACATTATAGACCATATACCGCTTTCATGAAATATCAAAGTTGATTTGTACAGGTGAAAAAAAGAGAGCACTGCAAGGAATGTCAACCACAATATGCGTATGTACTTGGACTAATTTGGTAGGAAATGTTTGCAAGTCGCTAACTCATCTCTTGTATTGAATGTCAAGGTACTCTTTTCAATTGGACTTTGTGTGGTTTGTCAAATATGAAACATGTTTCTGGTTTTCTAGTAAATTTTATATCTAAGTGCAAATACCGTATGAGTGAGGAGTATTTAAGGTATTTGTTAAATTGACATCTTCACTCTGATGTGACTTTGCCAATCAATGGAATGGCAAAGGTAATTTGTTTAGTGAAAATGTGCTTGTTAATACAGGCATTCAGTCAGACATACAGCACACCCACACACAAATCTGTTAGCATTAATGCATAATATTGTGTATAACTCTTCAGCGTCAGATACACACATTTATTCTGCATGCATGCACACACGTTTATTTATGCATTAAGACATTAAAGCCTGTGTAAACCTTCACGGTTATTCTGACAGATTTCTTCTCTGTGTAAAAACAAGATGGAGTTATGCTGAAGTCAGCTCCCCTGCATATACTAAAAACACCAATCAAAAACAATGTCAGTTGTCCCACACCAACAGTTACAGCAAAATGTATAGGAAGATCAAGCAGATGTCAATACAGACCCAGGCATTCCCAATAAAAAGGTCTAATTATGTCAAAAGGAGCAGAAAGTGTGATTCAAACTCGATCAAAACAAAAAAAACCTCTCCGTTCAATGCCATATGGGCGCTCCCTCAGAAGCCCCGCCCCCAAAATTGGACACGCATTGCCATGGTTGGTATAGTGTGGTGTGGTGCGGTCTGCACAACTTTGTATGTGTTCCTATTTACAGACCACGGTATAGAAAAAGTGTATTATCTTAAAAACACCTTTACCTCAAACCTCAGATACCAACACCATTGAGCTGCCTACCACCTGCCATACATTCCTGTTTACTGTCCCCACTGTTCTTCCTGAGACTTCCTCACTGCAACCCCCACCCCACCCCACCCGGTCCCATGTCTGATACCCATACAGTACAACAGCTGGAGATGCACTGCTTCATCCAGCCTTGGCTAGCCACCAATTCTCTCACTGTTGTTGCTATTTTAAGCCCCTCTCACATTCTCTCTCATTTTGGTAGAAAGCAAAACATCAATTGACACAGATGCTGTAACCCCACCCCCCTGCCTCCTTCTCACTCTGCCCTCTCCTCCTTATATCCTCTCTCGCTCTCTCTCTCCTCATTCATTTGGTGAAAATTGGCACAACAGCCATCCACGCAGATGTTACATTTTGTTCTCTACCCATAATTCTCTCTCTCTCTATCTCTCTCTGTCTCTCCCTCCCTCTCAGTCTGCACCTGTGTGGAGTCGGTGCCAAGCTCCTGTTGAGTCTAAATGGGAGGTCCGAACCTTCCCGGAGCTTTGCGCATGAAAGCAAATCTCCCATTATTACATATTATGTGTTGCCACTGGGGTGGCCCGATTGGAGAGGTACCAGTTGCTAAATGATGTGACGAGGTCACGTGCTTGTAAAGGCACGCACCCGCACACGTGTGCGCACACGCATACACACAAATCTGTTTTGGATGTTGCTTAGCATAGCATTACTTAGCATACTGCACTTGCAGAAATGATTAGTCTAAAAACAAGTGATGTTATGTATTACATATAAAGACAGGGTTAGTAATTTTCGAACAATATGCCTCCGCGCGTCTGCGGTAGAGGTTTTTTTTTTGGATCGATCCAAAAAAAAAAACAAAGCATTTTTCACCCGAACCGATTTGCATAAATTAGAAACTTATAAATTCCGAATGGACCTGACAACAAACAGACCCGTACCCGAGAAGTTAGGTGTAATGACATACCCATACCCGTTCGGGTCCAAAAGACCCACGCTGAGTACCGAAAGAATTAACAGAACCTTAAAATTATGTCGCAACAGTCAAGGAATAATGCAGAAAAGTTGGCTAAGGAACGCACAGGTTCCCACACTCACACTGCCATTATATGATAAAAGGAAGAACATTTATTTATGTCAGAATTTAGTTAATAATTTAGACTTACCAACGGAAGCCAAGGCTGGACCTACTCGATGTTTCAATTTGTAATTCTTATCACGGACCCTGCACGGACCATGGTCAGATCCACAAGCAAGTAAAAGTATAAGCAAGTTGCCTATATGTTCAGGGGCGCTGGCAATAGTAGCACTCACCAGTGCCACTGAACAGGCCTGCTGTTTCGTCAAACCATGGAAAAAATTGTTTCTTTTGGTTTCAACATTTTGTAATTG
>JAODUH010045897.1:0-19814 GCA_027564835.1 Typhlichthys subterraneus
CTCTCTCTCTCTCTCTCTCTCTCTCTCTCTCTCTCTCTCTCTCTCTCTCTCTCTCTCTCTCTCTCCCTCTCTCTCTGTTGATCGCTGGTTGACGGGAGGTAAATCCCCGCCATGTGAGTGGGCGGTGCGGGAGCGAACCGGAGGCGTGTTCTTACTTTATTTTTTATTATTTAAATGCGGCTGTATCTATAAAAAGGGTGGCTCTGGACGTCACATAGCTTTCTTCAATGAGTAAAGGTGACTGACGCGGTCGTGTCGAGTCCGGGCCCGCCGCATCACACCGGCAGGGCGAGATGCTGGAGTCTAGCGGGCTCCAAATGGTGCGAGCGCTGAAGCACGCCGCGCTGTGCCTGACGCTGCTGCCGCGCTTCCTCGTGGCCGCGCTCATGCTGTGGCTCCTGGATTTCCTGTGCATACGCAAAAAAGTGCTGTTGAAAATGGACGAGCAGCGGGGCAGCCCTGACGACCCGCCGGTGTGCGTCTCCGATGCCAACAGAATGTTTACCCTGGAGTCACTCCGGGCTGTGTGGTACGGTCAGAAAGTAGACTTTTTCAAAGCGGCGCACCTCGGACACGCGGCGCCCAACACCGAGGTGGTGATGCTCCATGAGCGGAGGAGAGTCCGGATCTTGGACTGCATGAAAGGGAGGAGACCGCTCATCCTCAACTTTGGCAGCTGCTCCTGACCGCCGTTCATGACGCGCCTGGCGGCGTTTCAGAGGGTCGTGAGCCAGTACGCGGACATCGCAGACTTTGTGCTTGTGTATATCGAAGAGGCACATCCGTCAGATGGCTGGGTGAGCTCGGACGCGCCGTACCAGATTTCCAAGCACCGCTGTCTGGATGACCGGCTGAGAGCCGCGCAGCTGATGCTCTCGGAGGTGCCAGGGAGCAAAGTGGTGGTAGATAATATGGACAACTCGTCCAACGCAGCCTATGGAGCCTACTTCGAGAGACTTTACATTCTGAGAGACGAAAGGGTCGTGTATCAGGGAGGCAGGGGTCCGGAGGGATACCGAATCTCTGAGCTCCGAAATTGGCTCGAGCAATATATGAACGATCTTCAGAGTTCCCAAACAGCAGTTCTCCACGTCTAACGCCGCGAGATCGATGCGCCGTGTTTAAGTCGGCTCCACTATCCCACAGGTCCAGAAGATGCTGCTATTAACCGTTATCACATGGCACACGATTATATGTGTATATGCATAGTGTATAATGGACCAACAACAGTCGTGTTCAAGCCCATTATAGGCTGTTATGTTGTGCTTGTATTCTATTGTTGCTCGAAATAGTCTTTATTTTTTTGTATGGGGAAGTGAAATAGTAGAATTTAACTTTAAACCAGGTTCAATTTGCGATCACTTTATTTTTTATACAGTATTAGTGTGTGTGTGCACGTGTGGGTGCGGGTGTTTGCGTGGGTGCGTGGGTGTGTGTGTTTGTGCTAATATCTGACTCCAGTGTTTCTGTGAAGTTCGGTTTTTAAAAGGTTAAACCAGGAAACTGATACTGATGTTTTTCGACACTGGATAAGAATGGTATTAGCAAGAGACTTACCTTAATGATCAATTGCCAAACGTCCTGTACAATGTATACTTCAGTGAACAAATGTTTTTTTTTATAAATGTCAGAACACATATATATAAATCGTGGAAACTGAATTAAGTCAAAAGTTGTTCCTTTTTTCTTTTCAGAATTTAGTCCGTTTTTTTTATAGGCAGATGTCTTATATTTATAGCTATTGTTAGATTGCTTATATCTTTGGTTCTGAAAGAATAGCTTCAAGACAAGAAGTGTTTGATCTTTCCAGTCTTGTTTAACTGTTGTCCTTGGTTCACACATGGACAGCTTAATTTGTTGGAAGATGCACATTTGCTTCCTTTAATTAAAGGATTTTGTATGACTGTTTTAGTTTGTTGACTTTCTGGTATGCCTATCTAATTATCGTATTGTGGTTATAATTGATTGTAAAGCCAAAATACATCATACAACAGCATAATATAAAGGTGAAACAATGGAGGCAACATTTCAACTCCTACCTTTACCTTATATGTTACTGTCATTATTTAGTGCTGTCTACTAATCAGTGTTTGGCTGTTTGTTTACAGCAGAATATCTTAAATATGAGTTTACTAATAACAATAGATTATTTTATTAATATAATTTCTCACACAACTTTTTTGTCCTGATTTATCATTATTTAGCCTTTGACACAAATATGTATACGGGAAACATGACCAATGTTGGGCAAGTTACTCAGGAATAGTAATAAGTAACTATTTACTTATTACTCCATAAAAAAGTAATAATATTGCTTTACTTATTACTGGATATTAAAAGTAATTAGATACGTTACTAGTTACATTACTATATTACTTTCACAATAACTACCCTGCCTCGCCCTTTCTGAAAAATGACAACCTGTGTAGCCAGCTCATTTTAGAATTGATTTACTGGAACAATAATGAACCTTAGAAGTCAACAATCAGCTAAAAGTGAAAACATTGCAGCCTCTCAAACCAGATGATTGACAGGTTGGTTAAATTAGCCTACCCTAAATTTGCTAGGACCAGATATCTCATTCTTGTAGTAATGCAGTAATTCAGCATTACTTAGATTAGCAATTGTATTATAACTTTTTTGTAAAAAGTAATTAGTTAAACTATTAGTTATTGGAAAAGTTACAGTAACTAGTTACTGCCCAACACTGTACATGATACTGAAGTAATAGTCTTGCTTTGCAGAACGCCATTTTTTGATCTAATGAAATGTTTCATGTTGACCAACTTGCTATGTTAATTTAATAGTGAATGATGTGGAAACTGCATTCATCATATTCATAGTGATATCATATTTTCTCTTTAGTTTTAGGGGTCGTTCTTCTAACATGCTCTTCCATTTTCCTTCCATAATACACAAGTCTACACACACACACACACACACACACACAGACACACACACACACGGAGAGCGAGAGAGAGAGAGAGAGAGAGAGAGAGAGAGAGAGAGAGAGAAAGAGAGAGAGAAAAAGAAACAGTACTCTTACACTGTTCTACAGAGAGAGAGAGAGAGAGAGACCCACTGCCTCATGCAGACTGCATGATTAGCTCACAATGGCAGTATTTTGTTCTCCTATCTACGTTAGGTCTCTGTGTCATAGTGGGCTGATAGTGGATTTTCGATAAAACACAAAATAAGATGTTTGCATGTTGCGTTTTGTGTAGGTGCCTATGTGTTTGCTGGTCTAATGCATGAATACTGTTTCCATGTTCAAGTTTATGCGGTGATGTTAAAAGTGCAGCCAACCGCCTACCATTTTTTAATCTATCTAATTATTTTATATACAGTGAAGTTAAAGTCACCTGTAACCTGATATTGACTGATACAGCAAGCCTAGGAACGGCAGGGTGTCTTAAGATGTTTCCAAACATAGTAAGGTCAGCTCTCTGCCATTTTGATGAGCAGATGGCACGGCATACAATTACAATATAAGACCACTCCCCTCTGCCTGTATTATTGATAATAATTACAGCTACTAATATTACAAATATTTTGGCTGTAAATCATATGGTGACCCCTCCAAAAGCATTACACAACCTTTCGAAGAGTAGCGACCCCCGCATTAGGAGCCACATAGATTAACCTTGGAGCACGGTAGTTCTTCAAATTGTGGTCTTACATTAATGGGGAAACCACAGCTGGATATTTTTCAGCAATGACACTCGTGGAGATTAAGTGTGTTATACGCCTTCCCCTTTTCTTTGTTGTACCTAGAACGGCCACAGGCTACTGGGAAACCGTTCCTGCATCATCTGGCAGATTGGGAGTGTGGGAAGACATACTAATGGCAGCAGAGTTGCACATAGCTGTTACGGTACAGAGAACAGGTTTAATCCACTCAATTTATTTAGAATGTATCATCCTTCCAGGCTTATTCAACTGCACAGTGAGTTGAAACACTATTATATTTGAGGTCTTGACCCAGTTCAAACATGCCAGTGAATAGCTGCAAGGTAACATGTTTTGTTTTTAATTAATTCATTTATTTATATTGCTTCATTTACCTCATTACACAGAGCACAACCGACATTATTGATTGGTTCAGATTATTTGTGACATCACAAGTGCAGACGTTTGGGTTAATTATATAACAATCTGCTTTCAACGTTAAGATGTCTAAAACAATTGTTAAATGTTATTAATTAATTAATTAATTAATGTTGGTGTGTGTGTGTGGGCAGTGGTCAGGTCACGCTAGAGGTAAATGCAACATGGTTAGCCTATAGTACAATCACCCTGACATGACATTGCCTGATGTCCTCCATTGTGGTAACAGTGGCAGCCTTAGACAATGAGTTTGGGTGATTATCTAAGGGTGACCGTATGCGGTTCACAACAGACTCATTACTTCTCTCCTGCAAGTTTCTCCATTGTGTCTGTTTACAGTGCAAGCCCGACAAAATCAGCCTTCATTTATCACTCTTCGATCATCTTCGGTGAAATCATTATTTGATAATTTTCTGAGTTTGTATTATATTTAGTTACAAATATTGCAGTTGCAAGTTCTAAATTGTCCATAGGGAATGAAGATTAATACAAATTATAATTTGTGGTTATACAAGTGACTTTTAGTTTGGAGTACCAAAATCAAGGGATATAGTCATCTTGCTAATCACATGACATTCCCTTAATAAGATGCAAGCTTTCTGAATAATGTGACATTTCAGGCTTTTGAAAAAATGTAATGTAAAAGTTTCAGATCTGTAGAAAATTCTATGAAAAGATACCCAAAGACATCAAGGTATCTCAAAATCTTCTTTTCCCCATTTTTGTCACCGAACTCCTACCTTACCATGGGATTGTAGGTACAGCAGATCAGCAGATAAACAGTCCAGTTCCATGCTGTAAACCTTGTGAGAACAGTGTAAGGACCCAGAGAGCAATATATTACAACAAATGTACAAATAAGAGACAATCTTAGTTATGGAAAATATATATAACATATATGGCTAAACTCACACAAGCCATGCTATTTAGCTAAGTTAAATCTGCTAGCTTCTCTCTTGAGTGTGCCTAGAGTTATGTTTGAGACCAGGCAGGCAGCATATGGCCCACGTAGACCTACAGTACTTTGCAGACTTAATTCACCAGTAAAGATGCTGAGATACAAACTATTTTTGTGTTGTTGCTATAGTCGATGCTATAGAGCACAATAGCGGTCATATACCTGACAAATGCACCTCATAGTCTGTTGAATGTGTATGATACAAAGAAAACAGCTTGGATTGTGTGTTATGTCTGAGACATTCAGTTATCTTTTTCCTATTTGGGAAACATTATGTCAGTCTGGCAGCCAGTCACTCTGCATATCACCTCGGCATGGCATCTGTACCCCAGTCACCATGGCAACGTGGTTGCTATGAGATCAATTTATCTGGAGATCTCGCGGTTGCAGATGTCCTGCATGCAGTAATAAAGGCTTCGTCAGACTACAGACATGTAAAGGCTTAAAATGGTGACCTCAAAGTGCCTCATTAATTAAAATAAATAAGTTAATCAAAACTCTAAAAAGTTAAGAAACATGTCTAAAGAGTATAATCTGTCAAATAAATGTAAAACAAACCAAATCATGTTTCTGTTGATGGCACTACTGACCAGTCATTCCGGCAAGGCATGGGATGTTGATTAGCTAAGACTTCTAATGAATTGTACGAAAACGTACTGTTTCCTCTTTTGACATATGGGTCACCGTTCATCGGTTTTGTAAGCGTATATGTGTGCTATGAGATATTACTATGGTGCAAACGTGCATTTGTGCATGTTTGGAATAAAATGTGTAGCTTTATAGACCAGGGTTACAAATGACATAAATCAACTTATATGAATTACCATCAACTGTCGTCCATCACAAAACACTATTACAGCAATAACTGATTACCAATACGCAATTTAGCTTTATTACGCAAAGCACAATTTCCAATAATGTTCCTTCGTTGCAGTGTAAATTCACAAGTAACATCAATTCAGTAACATCTGAACATTAAGTATCTCTTGTACCCGTTATTATCATTTATCAGCTAGGATTGATATCTTACATTACTTTCAAACTCATGTACGATATTATGCATACATTATTTCCCCTGTTGTTTTCCTGTCTGTTTCAACTGTCTTGAATCGCTAATGTTTCTTTAATGTGATATGCCTGCCTGTGCCTGCCTTTATTTATTGCTATGCTTCCATGTTTCATCTGTGTGCACATACAGTCATTTTCATTTAGCTAGTCTATTTAGCAATTTGCCAAATGCGGCTAATACTGTACAAACCAACTGCATTCACACTTTAGTTTAGATTGTACACCAGTGTGTCTCTCATCACCACTGAAGGCGATATGAGTAATTGGACCTTCAATATGCTTTGGGTGTACACCTGGAATATATACGGGATATGCACGATCCAGCTATTTAAATAAGTATCAGACCGACTTTTGCAGTATAGCACAGCTCAAACCGTTACTCGACATGGCTACTGTCTGTCTATTCAGGTCAAGCTGTACTGCTAAGGTGTTTGACAAGATATGGTTATCATGGTGAGTGTCCTGCTGACGTCATACAGACAACAAGCCTCTGAAAACATGTGTTCTTCCTTCACTTGCTGATGATTACGAGGTCAATAGTGGTGAAACACACTTTATCTCAGCTCAGTGTTTTTGGAACATTTCTAATTCCCAGGACAGGGTAAGCATCTCTAGCAGAGCATATATGTAGCTTGTACACACAATATATTCTCAGCATCTCATCTCATGCTCATACTGTATAAGGGTAACTGGTTCGCTGACTCCTGTGGCCTGATGCCACCCATGGATGGGTAGCATCTTCCACACCTTAAATAGTGTTTTTTGTTTCCATGAAAACCTAGACAATGCAGATTCGTATCTGCATAATAGTTTCTTGAGAAAAACCGCTGCCACGTTTTTCTCAATAGCTGTCCTATATCTTGGCACCTGGAGCTCAGCCTCTGGTCAGATATGTATACTTCAAACCCTGCTAACCCTTGTTTTGTTTTTCTCATGCCTGTCAGCTTATCTGACCTCTATCTGCTCTGTGAATCACATTTCCAATAAAACAAAAGGCAAACAGCAAAGTGAGCATTTAGTTTAACCAACAGCTCTCAAGTGGATAATGTTGGCATATTTCTCGGCCACCTTCAATTAACGCACTTTTAATTGTTCATATCATATTGCACAGGGTTTGTCCCCCTTCCCCCATTGTGATGTAAGATTATTTATTTATTTGTTTCTTCTTCTCTTACCTATTGTAAAATGTGTTTGCTTTAAAGGATGACCTATGTCATCCTGAATGGCTTGGGCAACATAATGCTAATACAAAGCAATATGTTCTCTCACACAGACATCGATATGACAAAGACTGACACAGATATTCCCAAAATGTTTACATTGTTGAGTAGCACCGTAGGTTTGGGTGTCTTGTAGAAAGGCTTACTTTTTATTATGTGATATCCTGATATCAAATAAAATAATCTGTGGTATATTTTTCACCAGAGGTGTTTTTGAGTGCTCCTCTCACACTCAAAATTAATGTATTTTAAGCAGATACATTATGTTGATTATTCCTTTTGATAACTGCAACAACGTGTCTAGGAAAGAGTGATGTGGGAGGGGGGGGGGGGTCTAGATATTTCTGGTTGTTGTTGAACATGTTCAGTTGTTTCGAAGTATATTCCCAGTTATGGGCAAGAGACGGCACACATTCTGACAATTGATTTTCTGGTGGCATTGTTTCCATAGAAAAGACAAATATGAGGCAAATATAGAAAGCAGTACTGATCACATGTTGTGACATCCCTTCATTCTCAGCAACAGCAAGAGTCATGCTAAAACTAGACAAAACCTGTTTTGTAAAACACCCTACCCACCATCCTCTTTTACAATTTGACGTGTTTCCGGTTAAGTTCACAGTTTGTACCACAACTCCGATGTCTTTCGGTTTTCCTAGAAGTTCAGTATTACATTGATGCTTGTCTACGTTCATTGCTGGGAATCACAAGGAGTGTGTCATCCCCTTGCCTAGGCTCAATCGCTTGCCTTTGGTGGGGAATTACGCCAACAGAGCTCTGCCACAGGCCCAAGGCATTTGGAGGCTTGTGATTGGCCTTGGCTTGAGTTTCCACACTGGACAAGTACTGTATTGCGTGTTTGGATGTAGAGGGACTCCATTGCTGCCCTATTGTTTCTCAAACAGAAAACCATGAGTCTGTAAACCAGGACCTGTGTACTTAACACCTACACAACAAAAGGCTAGGGCCATAGCATAGCCTAGCATGTTAGAGTAAAGCATGAATCACAGTTGGTGCTATACTGTTATCAACAGGTCTACAATGTTGTAATTAGCCACTCTCATTTATTTGGCTTTATAGCAATTACAACCCAGTCAGGGCACCATATGATTTAACCACAATCACCGTGTAAGCATCAATGTGCTCCAAAGGTTTCCAAGTTTCTTTACCAGCAGTCATGCTATTGTATTTATTACTGGTGTGTGTCTATGTGTGTGTGCTGCTCATGGTAATGTAGTGTGATTAAAGATAAGGTTCCAGATAGCCCTCCCCTCCAAACAGAGCTGTCCTTTAATGAAAATAATGAAATCAAAGGAGAGGCAGTATCGTCACGGGCGCATACTTTCATAAACGGAAACAAAGAGTGAAATTATTTATTATGATAACACAGAATGCCAAAATTCATTTTCTGATTAGAAGACTGAATATGCAAACTTTTGTTTCTATGCATGGGGAGGCTTAATCTCATTTGCTTTGAGGTCAAACATGCATAAGACTAGAATGTCACTTGGATCTCCAAGAGAAACATTTGCAAATACATTTTATTTAAGACTACATTTACATAGTCAATATGTGCTATTGTCTTGCCATTGATAGTGAATGTGTTTTTTTTTTAAGCAACATTTGTAGGTGTGTGTATTGGAGAGCTAAGTGACGTACATTTATTACCGCAGGTCTTACAGGGTTAAAATGTTTGACTATAATTTCATTGTAAAATGTATACATTTTAAAACTTTATTAAAAATCACGTGCAATGCCAATGCCAATCTAACAATAATTTAGTCTATTAATGAAAAGAATAATAATATAAGCAGTAGGCGCTAATTCCTCTTCAAATAAATGTGCATATAATTTGCCTGTGATCAGCAGGGGTTTATCTTTTTATTTTAACAAGTTGGGGGGGCAGGGCTCCAAGGGGAAACGGTTGGGAACAACTGCAATAAGGCATGAGATGGTTTTTGACGGGTTGTGTATTTGTATTTGCACATGAATATTTAATAAAACACATGGGTTATACATGAACAATGACTGACATCCCTTTAGTCCAAATATTTGAACACATGGGCTATACATGAACAATGACTGACATCCCTTTAGTCCAAACGTTTAAACACATGGGCTATACATGAACAATGACTGACATCCCTTTAGTCCAAACGTTTGTACACATGGCCTATACATGAATAATGACTGACATCCCTTTAGTCCAAATGTTTGTACACATGGCCTATAGATGAGCAATGACTGACATCCCTTTAGTCCAAACGTTTAAACACATGGGCTATACATGAACAATGACTGACATTCCTTTAGCCCAAACGTTTGAACACATGGGCTATACATGAACAATGACTGACATCCCTTTAGTCCAAACGTTTGAACACATGGGCTATACATTAACAATGACTGACATCCCTGCTATTATTACAGAGCTGAAATGAGACTCCACCCACTGCTTCGTCAGTGTGTTCAGGGAGCTAATTAAGTGCGCGCCCCCCCCCATATTTTTTTATTAGCTTTATTAGATTTAACCTTTATTTAACCAGGATGAGATTACAAATCTCTTTTTCAGGTGTGTCCTGGACAAGACAGGCAACAGCATCAACACAACAATATAACATAAAACACATAACACAACATAGGTAACTAATAACCACCAAACCTCTCTCTAAAGCTCTAATAAATAACCAGCAAATACAGCGACAATTTAGACGATGCATAATTTCTTAAAAACTTGCTATCCCCCACTAATAATAAACAAGAAATGCAGCAAACATATAAAAGATGCACAATTTCTAAAAAAAACACCGACAAGTAAATAGGCCTTCTTCCATTCATTTAAATGTATTTGCCAATTAAGTCAAGCTGAATGTTAAACCATACATGTCATCTACAGCCAGGTGTGTTACATGTTTGTACAATCACACACTAGGCCTCGTCCATAGTGTGTGATTGTGTACATACTTCCCGAAATGAAAAACATATGATGATAGGTCTTAGCATACAGTATATGTTCACAATCACATGTAGATTTTGCCACACAAATGTCTCAGATAAGAGACTTGTGCTGAACATCTGATACCTCTGTAAACATGCATCAGCATTATCAGGTAGTAGAATTTCATTGGCCCTTAGCATTGTCACTCGGCCTGTATATGTAATTCCGGCACGTTAGTGCAGTGCTTTATTAATCATTTCAGTCTTTCTGTTTATTTTATTAAGCAGTAACGGTAATCTAGTTATTTAAGATAATTTACAAAGCCTGCAAAAAGCCAGACGTGTCATTAAGTTTCCCAGCTCATAACTTTAATTTGGTCTTTGAGCTATGTAGCTGGTTGTTGCACATGTAAATCAAAATACCTCTCATGGCAGGTCTTGATGCAGTTAGACAAGGCCGTGTCCCAGACTTTACGCAAGTAAAATGTGACTGCGAAACAAATAATACAAATTATATTTTACAAAAATGTGTTTTGTTAAAATATATTATAATAATTAATTATATAGTATATATACAGTATATTTACCTGTGTGTGTGTGTGTAAATATACAGTGTATGTATAATATTAATAATAATGAATATTAAATAATTAAAATAAACAAGATTGAACAGCAAACAATTGTTGTATAATATAGCCTACATATTAAAACACCCTCTAAAACACAAGTCGTATTAGCAGATGTATACTCATGGTATTCATTTTAAGCCTTCATCTGCACGTTTCATCTCTGCATTGAGACACTCTCCCTCCATTTGGACTCATCCAGGTGAAATCATTAGTGTGCAAAGAGCCTTTTCTTGCCTTCTTCTCTCCGTCTGTTTTCAGGGTCGGGTCGGGTCGGGTCGTATCTCTCTCTCTCTCTCTCTCTCTCTCTCACACACCTTCAGAATAACAGTTGGCACCCACGTGTGGTCGCTGTGAGCACATCGCTGCCCTTCATGTCTTCCCACTGAAGGATGACCTTGTCTCCCTGGAACCAACGGGAGCCAGGCGGTCAGTCAGGTGAGGCTGTGATTGTCTGCAACACCTCCGCTTCATTTGGCCTACATACAGTCAGTCATGCGTTAACATGACAGACATACGTTAACAGTACAAACACGTGACAGACATACGTTAACATGAGACATACGTTAACAGGACAGACAAACACATGACATACGTTTACAGGACAGACATACGTTAACAGGACAGACATAGGTTAACAGGACACACAGTATGTTACCATGGCGCTCCTGTGCTGACCGCCTGCTTGTGTGCTCATGTGGCTTTAACAGATAATGAGCATGTCAAGTGCCCCAGATACAAGGGTGTGTGTGTGTTCTAGACAGTCACAGCAGAAGACTATCCTGGTTTGACTCAGTGTGTGTCGAGTTATTGCCACAACTATACCACCCCCTTGCTTACACACACACACACTAACCCCCAAAAATTGTTTATATGTAATACTGTACAGTAAAATACAATGTATTAATACTGCATGACCTTCGACCAACAAAGTACAGTAGTATAGTCTTATCATTACAACATTGTAGGAATTCCACTTAATCTTCTGCACCCCTAAGGCACTGTCACTTACATTTATGCAGTGCTGCTTTGGCCTGTATTGCTCAACAATGTACATTTTCCACCCCCCCCCCCCATCAGAAGCCTGAGTCCATCAGAAGAATGACGTTAACAGTAACCTAAAGGTGTTGTTAACCTTTCCTCAAGAGCACTGCTTTCATTCTTACTCCCTGTCCTCTGTATTTCACAAGGCAACATCTCACACACGTTCCCTTTATCTTTTCTACTCGCTGTCCAGCCATCGCTTATCGCCCAGAACCAAAGCAACAAAGCTCTCCACCCTCCTCTACACACACACACAGTAACATCTTCCCCTGCACTCTTTACCTCCCTTAACCGTCTCTCTCTCGCCCTATCTACCACTCTGCGAACCCTCTCCCTACCTCTCTCACACTCTCTCTCTCCCTCTCTTCCTATCGCTCTCTCTCTCACTCCATCTCTTCCTAACCCTCTCTCTCTCTCCCTACGATGCTGCATCATGCAATGACCATTCAACGGTACAGTAGGTGGCACCCCTCTGAGGGGGCAGGCACGGTGACCAAACTGGGCCAGGCAAACACGCTGGGAGCATCCACTTGCATACGAGAGTGTCGTGTGTTGTGTTGAGCTCGGCCAAGGCAGGCTCGACCTCCTGAGGCTGTCAGAACGCGAGAGAGCGGGGCGAGATATGGAAATATCTGTTTTCTCCTCCATCCTATACTGCTTTGTTATAGTCTCTTGTGTCTTGTCAATAACACAGTTTAGTATTAGTTTAATATGTTTTCACACATTGCTACAGTTGCCTATATCACCATGTTCACAAATATTACTGGTATCATTATGAGCAAATGTTTACAATTTCGTCATTTTGCCAGTAGAATTTCTATAATATATTACATAATGGGCTAAAATATCAGTAAATATTCTAAATATTTACTGATCTGGCATAATGTCATTTTGCCAGTATCGTTTCTAGAACATATTACATAATAGTCTAAAGGTAACATTGCATGCAAGCGCATCAAAAGACAATGATGGCGATATGGATGCAGGGCATGGCAGGGGTTGCGTGGGACAGCTGTATTGCCGCTCATTTTGTTGAATATATTTTAATCCCAGACCTGCGGGTGACGTGATGACTCAGACGTGCCTGCTACCGTTCTTTTGTCGCTGCTACTTTTCTTCAGCGTTTTCCTTTGCGATGACGCTGCTGAGTCATATAGAGGAGGGGGCAACTCTTGAGCTGCACAGACAAACCCCTGCTAACATCCACCCACTGAAACACGCAGCGAGAGAAACACACACACACACAGCAAAGTAATGCACCGTGTTGAAAGCTTTTCCCAACATTTGATTGGACAATGGGGTCGACGTTCAAAACTTTTAACGCCTGTTTCCATGGCAATAGGTTGTGACATCTCCTGTCGTGACAAGATGTTTTTTATACAAAAGGACCCGGGGGTTGCGCGGCAAGATGTTAAGGCTGACAGTTAATGCGCAGAGCTGCCTGCGCGTCGTAGTAACCAACACGTTGAAATTCTTCAACGCAAATGGCAGAGCACTTTGACTGCAGGCAAAAATCCATGACCTGAAACGACCTATGAGATCAAGGGAGAGAGGTGGGTGAGCAGTCAGTGCGAAGAGGAGGGAGAGAGAGGGGGAGAGAGAGAGAGAGAGAGACACACTCATTTAGCCACCCACAAGCCCTTGACGTATTTTTATTTTCAGTGACGCATCAAGCCCCTCAAAGGAATGTTTTCTTTTAGAAAATTGGAGAGCAATGTGTTGATTAGGAGGCAGCCAGGCGCGTACATCAATTTGTGTGGTCATCAGGAGCGAAGCAGTCGCATGACTGACATGTCAGGGTCATTTAATTCCCATTAGTATCCAGGAAGTCCCTGTGAAGACCGTAGCCATTCATCAAAATGAAAAATTAAAAACGAACTGGAATTAGTGTGATATGAAAAACAGGACAAAAGAGATTCCATGTCAAATTCTGCACATCTAGGGCCGACCAGTATCTCTAGCAAGGCTTAATTAAAAATAAATTGCAACAAGCCAACAGGAGCGTGTTCCTCTGGTGTGAAACAAAGTGAGCGCGGGTTCACACGAGTTCAGTGTTGAGCACAGCAGGGGTGCTAGACATTAGAGGGCAGGCGGGGGCCAACCTCATCTGCTCTCTCCCGCTCTCTCCCGAGAGAGCGGGGAAAACCAAGTGACCTCCGATCAGCCAATTACAGAGCTGGGGGGACAACTTTGAAAGGCTGACTGCAGCTCCTAGCAACACCTTCTGGCTTGTGACAAACATGCAACAGAATCTGTTCAAGATAATAGGCTGTACTTTTTATTTTATTTTTTGGACGGCTCGTAATTCAGGAGACATTTCAGTGTAATCACAATGCTAGTGTTAATTTGAAATGTGGGGACAAATTGTTTTCCCTATAACGATTTGAAATGAGCCTGACTTGCGCGCGCACACACACACGCAATGCCAACAATGTCGTCCAGCTGAACATAAAAATGGGGACACATTTCTAATCTGCTGAGAGAGCGAGCAGGCACTCTCTTCATTCGCTGTCTTTGCCATAAGATGAACTCTACAGCAGTACTGTAGGTTACATACTGAACCACAGCTAATGATAGTTTAAATGATATGGATCGTTTATTGTATATCAGACTGAGCATTTTGTCAGTTGGTTCATGTCCCCATATCTTCTAAAATAGCAGAGTAAAGACTCAGTATGAATACATTGCTTGCTTATGTCATTGAGGATTAAACATGAATAAATCACACCACCACATTTTTACCTCAACAACCCCAAAATAAGTGCTGCTATACATACCGTGACCTCATCCATAAGTTTTTTTTAAATTAACATAATGAAATGTAAATTAAAAAAAATGGTATATGACCTGTCCAACTACTGACAAATGTACTACATGCAAGTCGCTTTGGATAAAAGCGTCTGCCAAATGCTGTAAATGTAAATATATAAACACGTACATTTGTACTCTACCCAAAAATACATGGGTATTTTATAAAAATAAACAAATAAGATAACTAAAAGGACAAATGTAAATCATTGTGCTACATTTCAATCCACTAACCTTACACCATTTAAGTGTTGGCACTTGCATTTTTCACAAGGTGGCGCCAAAGGATTGTATTTTAGGGTCCCAAGCGATTGACTTTAGTCAGAAAAGTAGCCTCAATGTATCACACTGCAGTGCCACAAGCAGGAGCACTCACAAGCATGCGTAACGTTGAACCCACTGTATTGTTATAATCCAGTTCGTTTTAGGAAAAATTATTAAGATTATCCTGATGACGTTTAAGGGTTGCCCCCAAAAGACATTAAAAATAAAAAAGGCTATTTTTTATATCTCTCATATACATACAAACACACATATATCTATATATATATATACATATATATACACACATATATATATATATACACACATATATATATATACACACACATATACATACACACATACATGTACACATATATACACACACATATATATATACACACATATATACACATATATATATACACACATATATATATATATATATATATATACATACACACATACATATACATACACATATATATATATACATACACACATACATATATATATATATCTCACATCTCTCTCTCAACAGAAGCCACATGTAAATTCTGTACCTATAGGAAGTACACATTACAAACTCTTAGATTAATAAACAATTTCATGTCCATGGAAATATCCAGATTGCGTAGTCATCGACTCAGGACTGAAAACAGTAATTTGTAACTAACCAAGGCATCCTTTTAGGTATTAGCGAGTATTCACAGGAGGCCAATATATCTCTATTAGTATCTGAATTAAAAGTATGGCTAACAAAGAATGACAAAACATTAGGCGGTTTAGGATGAAAATATAAAACTCACATGTTCTCTTTATTTACTCTGTATAGATAGATGTACACCACTGGAGATTTGGATAAGAGCACACACGAAAAGCTAATGTATGTAGGATCTTGACACATACCTGGAGGTGGAAATAAAAACAAATGCAGACTTGCAAATCATTTAAAAAAAAAAAAGAAAGTATTGAAATTCTTTACAGCTCTAAATGGAAACAAAGCCTGTGCCATATACCAAATGTCTGCCATTGCTAATAACCTCTGCATTCTGTACATGCGGTATTTTGTACAAAATATGAAATCTACCATTTTATAATAGATACAACATAAAAGTACATTTTATGTACAACATTAGATGAAGTCATTTAGTACAAGACATATACTAAAGGACACTTTCAAATTATTTTCAAAGAACCAAAAAAAAAAAAAGCTTATGTAAAAAGCAGCTATTAAAGCAATTTCATCAAGAGGCACAGTGACCAGAAGGACACTCTAATCTGCTCGAGAGCAATGGATGCCAACCAGCCATGCCAATAATGTGCCTGTAATATAGCACAACCCCGTGCATGGGCGAATACTGAGGGGTGGAAGATCTCCCCTTTAAACTAAACAATACAGTAAACACTGGGGGTGGAGGTTGGGTGGGTGTGTGTGTGTGTGTGTTGGGGGGTAGAAAAAACAATAGTCAGTGAAATAATAAAAGACGAGGTAAATACAGTAGCTTCATCAAACAGAGCACAACCCAAAAGAAACTTGAGGAAATGTATATATAAAAACAAGGAGCGCACACAACTCCCAATAGGAGGCGATTTCCCTTCTCCGGCGAGCAGTTACGTATAGGCGCGCACACAGGGCCGTCCACCCCATACACGCCGAGACACCATTATGGATTAATTCATCCCCACCCTCTCAATTCATCACTTGTTGTTTGTGGTTTGTTTTCTCCAGTTGTGTGTCAGTTCTGTTGTTTATCTTCAAGTTTCATCAGGAAGTGCTTCTGAGTCCAAGCGGCCGGCGGTCAGGAGCCCCGCCTACTCCTCTTAGCTTGACCACTGCCAATCTTCTGTGTAGTTTGGATGGGGGAGCAATGTGCTGCAGGTCATGTGCTTGCTGTCAACAAGGTGGGCATACCCACTGTGCACGTCCATGAGCTCATGAAGTCCTTTACCAATGTTTTCCATTTGGATAACGCTACTGTTCTGCCAACCCTTGGGCCTCCTTGGGCTAGAAAAGGCACTGTGAAGAGAAAGGCCCAGGTTTGACTTGTTCGCACCAAACACCTCATCGGGGAAAGCGGCCTAACGGCGGCAGGAAGGCCTTCGGGGCGAGTAGAAAGCCATCGGCACAATTCCCACATGATCTATTCCTTCCTCCCTGACCCCAGCGCGGAGCAGCGGTGACGAGTAAGCAGTACGTACCCACTAATCACCAAGTTAAAACACAATGCTCAAATGACTGATGTGAATGGACAACCCAAAATAGACTTTAGAAGCACACTGTTGACAAATCCCCTCTCGCGTTATCTGGAGCAGCAAACCAGGTCTGAGCTGAATTGATCCAGTGTGCTAATCACATGGATCCATACAACATGTTGCTGGGGTGAGCCGCTCTGCCACTGTTTGAACCACACACACACACACACTTTCTCAAGTTACCTGCAAACCTACGAGGATAGATTTCAACAGGAAAAAACTAAGTGAGAGACAAAGTGAAGTTGGCACTGAACTCTGATTGTACGCGGAACAGAGGTCCAGCGGATGGCTGAAAGCCTGGTAAGCAAAACTGAACGAACAGAACTGTGTTCAATCCAGATACTGACACGCTCTGCTGGAGAGCCCTTAGGTGACCTGGACGGCTGGCAAACAAAAGATCCATGACCATTGTGGGACAGGGAAAACGGAATGGGGGATGACTTTTGAACCAGTCTGCTGTTCCCTTTTCTGTAGCTTAACATAAATAATGTTGGTGGGAATAGGGGGCTCACAAGAGCAATGTTAAACATTAACTAAAGTGACGTTGTCGTTAGCTGACATTTGCCCTGTCACAGATAACGGAGTGATGACACCCTCTGCAGGGAACACTGACTGGGGGGGGAGGGGGGGGGCTCATGTTGGTCACACGTGCCATCTATTAGGACGCGGGAGGCAAAAGAAAAACTGCCAACATGGTCACACAGGAACACAGCACCTGAGAGAAATGACCAGCAGGGGGCAGCACAGCACCCCGGAAAGTAGAATTGAGAGGACAAGGAAGAGGGACGAGCAGCAGAATGTGACAGGGAGAGGGGGGCGGGGGCAGGGAGAGGGGAGGCAGAGGGTCCTAGGGGGGCCGCGTTGCGTGCTCTGATCACGCGAGTCGGGTCGGGGGCGGGAGCGCCGCTCGTATAGCCGTTCCCCAAACCAGGCCCGTCCTGGGTGCCTGGCTCGAGACGCATTTATTGTCCGGGGTTGGGGTGCGTCAAGTTCAGTTCTCTTGTGCTGAGCGCTGCTGGGCTGAGGCCAACGTGCCCTAGTTTGCTTGTGCTGGCTTCTGGTGTTGTTGCTGGTGGTCTGGGCGGGGCGGCGGAGGGCGGGGGAGGGGGGGTCTTTTAATGGCCGTCCTGTGTGGTCAGCATCTCCTCGGCTCGCCGGTGCGTCTCCAGGGCGTTGACGGTGGAGACGTCCTGGGGGAGCTCCGACTTCCTCCGCACCAACGGGCGTTCTCTGCGCTGGTCGCGCGACACCTACGCACACGCACGCACGCACGCACGCGCACACGCACACACAGTTGCATGTTAGGGTGTGGAACCCTCGACGATCCCCTGCCTGGGACATTTATACACCCACAAACACTATCCTCTACCTGCAGGGCTTCTTCTTCTACTGCTTTCTTCAGCATGCCGACATCATCGAGCAGCGGCCCGTCTGTCTCCATGTCCATTGGATTGCCTAGTCCCGCAGGGTCAGCGCACATCGGGAACTGCACAGCACCAAAATGACACGGGGCAAGGGTGGTGATGATGAGACACCAATGAGTTATACTGTATACGCCCAACATCATGTGGTCTTGATGGTCCAGCGGTTTAGTACGGTATGCTCACCTGTGGGTTTGACTTGGCTAGATTGTCTATCTTCAGCCAGGCTTCCTCTCGCTCCTTCCACTTGGCCTTCTCTCTGGTGTGCAAAACAGAAGCGTTGAAATTGGGGCTGATCCGTTTTCAAAACGAAATTGCGATTTGAAACAATGCGATTAGCACAACGCAAGGCATGCTATTTATAAGCCCGTCTCAACCCCGTTTTCACGTTGTTCAAATTCATGCAGTCCTCCTTGTTTGACGTTGTCATTCTAGCTAATCAGAAGTGCGTGCGGTGCTCCTGTACAACTGAATACGTATCAGCAAATCCCCAAGGCGACTGCATACGCCCAGCAACAAATGCGTGAAACGCAAGGAAACATTCATGGGAGTTTTGGGGATAGAATGAGCTGAGCTAGAAGCAACGTCGGAAATATTAGTGCCGAAGAAAAGCAGCACTCTCGTTTCTGAGAGTGATAGAGCGTTATCATATTCTAAAACTATATGGTTAATGAGCGGGCATAATCTGCTATATTTCATGACGATCACCCGTCAGTGTCACAGAACTATGAAAAGGTGCACCTATACTGGAAATAGCCAGCCATCCATGCTTGAAGCATTTCATATGTTTATGTTCTCATCTTTGCTTTAGAATATTCATCTATCCATCCATCCTCTCTCATCCGCTAATCCGTTAAAATTAGAATTAGTATTAGAATATTGAGCAAATTGCATTTTGATAATTTTGGCACATCACGCTTTAAATCGTACATATACAGTACATTTAACTTGTATAAAAAATAATGTTTAAAGCGGAAATCAAATCACAATCACAATATCGGTCAGAAAAATAGAAATTATATGTTTTCCGTCGTCCCAGCCCTACACCAGAGCATCCATGGAACCAGCCCTACACCAGAGGATCCATGGAACCAGCCCTACACCAGAG
>JAODUH010045907.1:0-19813 GCA_027564835.1 Typhlichthys subterraneus
CCACCTGTTTTCAATAGCGGGGGGGGCATGTCCCACCCGTCCCACCCGGTTCCTACGCCAGTGGTATGACCCAATGCTGCAGTAAAAGTGTGCAAGCTTAAAGTAATGTAATAAATATTGTAGAAAATAATTCACATAGTGTATGATTCCTTGTGAAGTTTCAATTGAATTATATAATGAAACTCTCATATACTGATATATATATTCATCATGTGGCGGACTAATTATTTATACAAAAACGTATTGTTGTATAAAGAAGTGTGTGTGCGTCTGTGTGTTTGCGAGATCACATCAAACTACCTAGAGCGTCAAAGGCCGCTAAACTCACTAATTTGATGGTAATCTCATTACACATTTGGTGACTAATCCAGCCCAAACCCACCCATGTTTGTTGTAATAAAGGGCAGGCAAGCGTATGTTTGTATTGCAGTAACAGCAGACAGACATAGCCATAAAACATGAACAACGCAAAACATCGGGCACACATTGTCAGTGTGTGACCGCCCGCATGGGATACCGGAACTCACCAAACAAGCCCATTGACACAAAAAGGGGGCGCGTCGTATTTTAAAACTAACACAGTGGATTCTGAATTTGTGACAAAGCGATCCGCTAAGCTGAACGAATCAGAAAGCAATACAAATAAAGTTACACAATTGTTTTATTATGAGGAGTAGAAATAGCAGCGATGTCAGCAGGAGAAATTCAGCAAAAAAACGACGCAGTGATAATTTTACATTTGACGAATTCGGGTTTGCCCTTACTAAAACAAGAAAGGACAAACAACTTTATCACCGATGTCACGATTATAGGTACCGTGGTAGGCTATGTTATACCGTACAGTACGGTAGTAGCTTGTTTGTCACGAACAAAAAACTATTACAAACTGCTTATATTTGTATATTGCCTAAGGCTACTTTTAAATATTTAGATATGTATGTATGCATTTTTATGCTTTGATTTCCAGTCACAAGCAAAGGTGGACTAAATGCACTACTATCCCCAGAAAATGCTACTCTAGATAGCCATCCTATCTGGGTCTGCTTATTCGGTAGTAGTGAGATCATGTTGTGTTTTGACTTCATTGTAAATGTAATGTAGTTTGAGGAATTGGTGCAAAATAGTGCTTTTTCAAATCTCATAGGGACAGTCCAGACACCTCAACTACTCACTTGTGATTTTATATATAATTCCAGGCTTTCACAAAAATATAATGCAGCATTCATGCACTCTAAATAATACTATGTGTTTTGTGTTTTCAGCTACCCGCAGCTGAGCTCAGTGAGAGTTAAGGAGCTGTGTGAACTGCTAAGTTACTGGAATGGGTCCAGTTTCATATGCAGGAGTCAGGTTGGCTTTGGAATTTTACAGTTATGTTTTGAAGATTGTAGCATCAGCCATTCGTGGTCATGTGCAATTCCGTATTTGGTTAAAGCACCAGCATTTCTTTTACAGATTGAGCGTTTCATCAGGCTGGGTATTCCTGCTAGCCTGCGAGGGCAGGTATGGAAGTGTCTTCTCAGCATTGACACTCTGAGGGAGACGAGCGAATTCAGTTATCAGGTAGCTATGTGATATTGATTATATTACATTTAAATAGATAGTCTGTTTTGTTTGTATTTTCAAGCAATTAAAAGCAGTTAAATTATTTTATTTGGGGGGGGGGGGGGATGCTGTAATTAATCCCACTGCTATGGTCTTTTAAGTTCAGAGTAAATTTAATTGACAGACAATGATTTTATTGTATTGTGATTGTATTGTTATATGTATTGTATAGTCCCTTGCATTTCCCAGGCTTATTTGACTTAACTTTGGGCCTGTAAAATCAAAATGCTGTTTACACATATTATTCTAACTCATCTCTAACAGAAGTGCTTGTTGGAGGTGCGAGGCCCCCTGGTGGACTTGGGTGTCAGTGAGTATGGAATCCTGTCTGCAATATCTACACTAAGTGACACCCAAAATGACCTGGGTTCAACCAATCAACAACCCTGCAGCAACCCAGATCTTGGTTACTCCAGAGATGATGTTACACTATTTCGTCAGATTGCCCTGGATTTACGTGAGTTTAAAAGAATGCACACACACACACACACACATAGAGAAAGTGAATACTGTGAATTTGATGTCCTTCTTAGAATTAATAGGATACGTTTGTACATGTTTACACATTTAATGAAGCCACTGTCAGATATCACTTTGATTTTATTGTTGTCTTTCTTTAATGGTTCCAGAGCGGTCCTTTCCAACCCATCGCTCACTGATGGGGGAAAGCCCAGAGGCCATTGAGGGTCAGGCCAAACTCTTCAGGGTCCTGACTGCTTGTGCTAAGTACAACCCTCAAGTTGGATACAGCCAAGGTACTGTTCACACACCTATTAATTTACAGTGTTACTTGCTCCACAGTCAGTCTGTTCCTGAGACCGGAAAAGCCATTGGCGTAACACAAGGCTGATTCTGTGTAGCAGGTGGTTGTGAACTAAAATTATATTATGCTGCTATATTTTCCATTCCCTCTCTGTTATTTTTGAAAGCTCTATGTGACTTAGTGCTGCACTGTTTGGGATGCCGTAGATGTAAGTAACCTGTTACAGTGCCTACTTTGACCACTTGGTGGCATCACAGTAACACAAATAAACGTATTATTTGTATGGGACAAGTTGTATTGTAGAAACGTGAAATTAACATTTTCTCTTGGTTTCTAGCTCAATATGCAGTGTTGTCTTTTAATGTAAGCACTATGCAGCTCCTGTGGTTAATGGTTGGGAGTGTGTGTGTGTCTGTCTCCATGTGTGTGTGTGTGTGTGTGTGTCTGTGTGTGTCCTAGGGATGTCTTACATTGCTGCAGTTCTCCTAATGCATCTAGGAGAGGAGCATGCTTTCTGGGCTCTGGTAGCACTGTTGGACAAACCCAAACATCTGTCTCATCTTTTTGACCTCAACCTCACCAAGTAAGAAGGGAATATGTCCTCTAATATGTTAGCATCACTGGCTGGAGATGCTGTACTGTATTATTAACCCCAGTTGATCTACTGTTGTTATCCAATCAGAGTCCAGCACCAGGTTGAGGTGTTTGATCAGTTCCTGAAACACCGCAAGCCAGCTGTCTCACAGCACCTGGTAGGCTCCAGGAAGACAAACCAGCTTAACACAGACTCATTTTAGAAGTCATACATGCCTTGTTTCTTACATTTTATATGACACTGTTAAGAATTACCCTGACAGACCCATATAGTTCTATATGTTCTAAGTTGAACAGTGCCCAAGACTACGGATAGTTTGCTCACGATGAGTTCTTTAATGATTGTAAAACGTGGATGTTCTTGTTGGTGTGAAACTTCCTTAATATAGCATTCACACAATGTGAACATTCTATTACATTAAAACCATAAGCATAAGTTGTAAAGGACATTTTTTGCATATAAATATGTAACAAATACCAAAGGTCCAAATCAGTCATTGTGTATGAGAGACATTTTCTTTGAACAATGAATGTAATTCTGGGCCTTCTTGGGAACATGTGTGTGAGAGAGTGTTTTATATGGCCAAGTGATGAGAAGATCTGCTAGTCAGAGACCAATGAGGTGAATCTATCAACACCTAAGTCTCTCACTCTCTCTCTCGCTCGCTCGCTGTCTGTGTCTCACCCTTTATATGTAGCCACACTGACTGCAGTTCCATCTTCTACACTTAACATACACAATCTCTTACATCACTCATATTCTTCATGCCAATTATGCTGCTTGAGTATCTCTGAGGGGCCCAGGGTACTTTACATCATGGAGAACGCCCCACTCTCCTTCCCTAAGGCTTGTCGCATTGCTTATTGGGCGTGGCTTCGTTTTCTCTATTACGCAAAAATCTGTTTATAAAAATGAGTGGTTGGTGTTTTCTGTTCTTTAGCGTAACAACCTACAATCCTTTCTTAATTGCTGTGGTTTAAATTAGCTGGCTATTTGGTTGTCAGAAACAAAATGTACTGCAGTGAATATTGTGTGCAGTAATTTTGTTCTAGTTAACTGGCTTTAACACGGAGGAGGAGGAGTTTACATTACATCTAAGGAGATGAGACCGAAACCAAATGACTAAGCCTTACTGAAGTTATGAGAAATACATCTATTTATATATATATATTTATGGTGTTTCTATAAAGCAAAACATCCAGTTACTGTCTTTTGATTGAACTGTGAGGTAGTGTTTTAGACTGTAGACATTGTTTACTTTATTAAAACCCATATCTCTGGCGTGTACAGTTATTTGTTAACCCACCCACTTGAAATGTGGTGATAAATTGTTCTTCATTCTCCCGCAGGAGACAATGGGGGTGTCGTTGGTCCATTTTGTAATGCCCTGGTTCCTCACTCTCTTCACATCTCTGCCCTGCTGGGACTCTATTCTGGCTGTTTGGGACCTCATCATGCTACACGGTACAGGCACACGCACATGCACTCACATTCGCACACAGTCACTGGTTGAAGAAGAGACCAATGCTACTAGTGTCCTTGAGCAAGGCACTGATATGTGTTTTAGCAGCCAATAGTAGAATGCTTTTGCTGATTATATACACGGGCAGACATCGAGATGCTAAGGCTGTAGAGAAGGCTCTGCTCATTAAAAAAGAAAATTCAAGTTGACGCAAATGTCTCATATTACCTTTTTATTGTTTTTTTTATTTATTTTATTTATAAATAAAAGTTGCTACAATGAAATACATAGCCAAGCACCTACCAAACCCTTTGCTTCATGTTTGCCTTGAGGCAGGTAATGTTTGAATGAATTGTATTAGTTAATGGCAGCTAGGCAGAAGGATTGGCTGATATATATATTAGATAGATAGAGCTAAGCCAGTTTTGACATGCTCATTAAACCTCCTTAATCTTTGTAATTGTTGCTCTCATTGTAAATCATTTTTGATAAAAGTGTCTGACTTGGCATTCATTGTAAATTAAATTGTCATAAGAGTGTTTGAAAATGTAAAAGATTCCATTTAATGCAGCGATCCAACAGCATGCCTTCCAACTGCCAACTCTCCCTAGGCCTGCCAGCTGTGTTTCGAACGGCCCTGACAATCATTGAGCTTCTGGAGACTAAAGTAATGAGCATGACAGATGAGGGATCGGTCCTGCCTCTCTTCCTAAGGGTGCCTGTGGAGGTGTAAGTACAGTACACGTGTATTAAATCCTCCATGAGACATGATATGCGTATATTTCCTAGCGCTAGAGGCTTTATTGGAAGGCTTAGGTGAGGTAAGCCTTTCTAGTCCAATACACTTTTAGTCAAAAAATCTGTTAGCTGTCCTTTTTGTGTTAAGGCCCAGGTATACTTTCTGCATCCGTGTTGACTGCACATGGGCAGTTGGCTGAAACCCACTACAGACGGCAATGGATGTCCTACTATAAGCTCACAAATGAGTGTTCTAGGCGTATACAAATATTATTTTCCAGCAAATCTCTTAATTACACCAGTGTTGTTCATGGGAAACGATGTGCGCACATGAAAATAGTAGTTATATATGCTGCTTATTCTTAAGCAAGTTTTTTTTGTGTGTATACAGAAATAGCCGACGCATCTCCGTTAAGATTGCTTGGATCAGCCCTAGCGCTTGTTAGCCTTGTGCTAGGTCACTCATTTCGCAGTATACCCGGGCCTTAAGTTGAAAAGAAATCCGGCGTTCCTACCAAACCCTCAGTGTGTAAATGTGAAGAGAATAAAACAAAGTGGTGCATACAAACACTACACTATTCACACCTTGACAATGTGTGTCAAATGTATGGGGCGGAGCCTCTGAGGGAGCGCTGAAGATAGAGTTGTATCTGCTTGCATGTTGAGTTCAAATATGAATAATCTTTTACCCAGCATCACTTACTTTACCTTTAAGTCTGCCTTAGTTAAAACATTATCATTATTAACGCAATCATCCCTGTAATTTCATATTGTATTTACAATTGAAATGAATGTGAAAGAAAAGTAAAATGTGGATATAATTAAACCTTCTCTTCGGGCAACAATAAACGCGTGTGCGTGAATAAGTAATTGCACACATCCTCTCAAATGTAGCCAAAGCCATTGTATTAAAAAATGCACTGTTAAGCACACTCACTGACTCGCTTTGAATAAACGCTAAATGGCCAAATGGTAAACGGTTGTAACTGACAGATCCTTCTGAAGAATGTGCTTCACACTTCCTGTAGAACAGAGGTCAGCTTTTCAGCTTGAGCTCATCAATAGAACTCCAGGCAGCTCATGAATAACAGCCCTGCCATCGGGATGCAGACTGAACATGTTTTGACACTGAGCGTTCCCATAAAAGTGTCATTGTTTGGCCAAACATGCCTTCAGACGTGTTTGGATTAAACATTCTTTATGCTAAATTAGTTTCTTATATGGCAGCCCATGCAGCGCTCAGTCCGAGAAGCCCCGTCTCTCTCTGTTGAATATAACCGTCGGACATGTTCTGTTGGCATGGCGCTGCTGTTATGGCAACCCAGTAGGGTCACTGGGTTTGTGTATACAAGTGTGCCCGTGACGGGCGGGTGCACGGCACTTATTAAAATCCCGTTATCATATTTGATTTAATAGCTAAGTGGCCTGCAAGTAGTTTAAGTTGTTTTAAGTTGTTTTTGCAGAGAAGGTTCCCCAGGTGGACGTCACTTTGTTTATTTTGGACAGAGATCTGTGGACGTCAGATAAAGCCACACTAAACGGGCAACTTGTTTCCATCTACGACGTTCAGTGTGTGCGATAAAGCACCTTATCTCAGAGGGGAAAAAGACTAAGTAGGGCAAAATGGTGTCGTGCAACGTGGACGGTGAAGCTTAGTTCTTCATTTAAACAACAAACTAAAATACATTTCTGTCTACATGATTTGTGTGTGCTTTGGCATTTCTAAAATGAAAGGCTGTTTAATATTAGTTTACCTGAGGTAAAAGTATGCCACTAAGTAGACAAAATGTATTTAGTAAATATAGTGTAAAACACGCTCTTGCAGAGAAGCTGAAATGTAGACCAAATGTACGAACAAGCATACAGATGTCTTTCTGTGAGCGTGGTCAAACATCAGTGTCGCGTACCAGCGCCATCTCTGTTTCACAGTGGTAATGGCCCTTTCAGGGAGCATTGAGAAGGTCTTGTTGGTCTGTCATTGTGACGTTTTGGGCAGGAGTCAACACTAAGTGCTCTTGCTGCCTCTCAGGACCAGATCCACTTGCACATGAGTTGAGGGGAGAGCTGGCACTTTGCTGTATATGAAGGAGAACTCGTGTGAAAGACAAGTTAGAGCTCGTTGAGAACGTTGGGCCATTTTGTACGATTTTGATTAAGTTATCCTGCCAAAGCTAGTTTTAGCTGCAAATGTTTAGCATTTCCTTCCTGTAGACTTTCGACTTCAGTCTGAGGCTTATCGAGGCAACGTGAACAGAAGCGGTTAGGAGTCAAATTAAATGCAGTTCCCCATAACTCAGACGTGTGCATGTGCACGTGTGCTATAATGTCCTTCTAAATGGCATTTTAATGCAAATGTGGTGCGGCCTTTGCTAAAATAAATGTTAAACTAATTTTTTTCCACGACTGAAAATGATAATTGTGTTCATGTATGTGATATACAATATAATACATACAGTATTCTGTATATCCCAAGGAGCTCAAAGAATAGTGTTTATTTTTACCCTTATCTTTTTTCCATGCATGGTCCAAGTGCACCTGCATATGTAGTATACACTACAGTGCATCACAAGTATTCTGTGCACAGTATCGCATAATACTATGTGCACACTCTCTTTTATGTTAACAGGAGCCAGGGGGAGTGGGAACAAAATGGTTAGAGGAGATTCTCAAAGTGTGAATGGTGTTTACGGGAGTTGTCATGACCCCTGTATGTGTCTTTCTGATTAATGATTGTTTAGGAGCCTCATTCATCTCCCTGGGCTCTGAGCTATCAGTCATCTGTCACCTCAGCAACAATACACCTCTCCTCCCACACTTTGGGATCCAATAATGAATTCGCTCGTTTCTCACCCTCTCGCACCTTCCTGTCTGTCTAATCTATCCGAGCATGTAAGAGTTATGTAAGGTTTTTCACCTTTTTCTACATACAGCGTACTGTGTATGCTTTGTAAAAAAAAGGTATGTAATTCCCTGGTGTCTTTAGTTTTCTTTAACTCTCTTTAATGCTGTGCTCATAACAGGTTTAACATTTACAGGGAAGGGTACATTTCCTTTCCTGTAAAGGGGAAGGGGGGGCAACAAACCATCTCATTGCTTCCTGCATCGTTTAGTCTTTTTGAGTTTTTATTATTACCCACGCCAGCATGTTTCAGAAGGAAAACTACAGGCAGAGAACATGCAATGCACAGTGTGTCAGCAGTTGTGACTTAACCTACCTGGGACAAGCATCACGTGAACGTTTACAACCAAACTGTTCATCTTCCTGTCTTCTCTCCTGTGCCCCTGGCCCTGCAGGGCCCAGTACAGCGTGCTGGTCCCTGCGCTGTGGAACACAGAGGTCCAGGACTGGGAGATAAGATGCATGGACGGACTGGTACTGGATGAACGCCACAAACTACCCATTACTGGTAAATACACACACTCACACAATCCCTCATTCTTGTTTGCATGCACGCACGCATGCACGCACTCACACACTCTCTCATTCGCGCATGTGCGCACACACACGCACACACACACACACACACACTGACAGGTATGACCTTAGGGAAGACATTTCTGGTTGTCTAGCTGAGATATGTTACAACAAGGGGACACATCTTCTCTCTGTTTGTAGCCTTGACAGCCTGCTTAGTTCTGCCTTGTTTTCCACAGAAGGCGTTCATTTGATTATTTATTTAGTTCTTTTGGAGAGACTTGTCCCTGACCAACATACAAAGAATAGCTTATGTCTTGTTAGAGATGCTTATGTGTTATTGTGGCTGAGCGTCAGCGAAAACCTCACTTTTGCTGGCCGGTCTTGATTGGATCTCATTGTGGTTGCCTCTCAATGGCAGCATCTTAAAGACACAGTCTGTCCCTCTGAACACAGGACATAGGTTGAGTCTGTTATAGGGAGCTAAAGGACTCCCATTAACAGATGAGCTAAGTCATCCCTACTCTCATGGTACAATAATGCAAGTTTGGATGTTTGCCCCTCACCTGTGTGTGTGTGTGTGTGTGTGTGTGCGTGTGTGTGTGCGTGCGCGCGTGTGTGTGTGTTCGTTCTGTAACGTGGCAGATCAAAGGGGGTTTCTCCTGTGAAGGCTGTTCAGGTGTCGGTTCCCTGAGATCTGTAAAGCCCCTCGCTACTGGAGAGCTCCGGGTCTTTACAGACACCGACTGACAGGAATGTAATCTATGTTTGACTGAACAGGTGTGTGTCTGTGTGAGTCATCCGTCTATTTGTGTGTGTGTGTGTCTGACTGTCTTTGTGAGTCATACGTTTTTATTGGAGTGTGTGTGTGTGTGTGTGTGTGTGTGTGTGTGTGCGTGCACGCGCACCAGTCCGGTGGCTGCAGGGCTGTTTGTCAGCGCAGAGAGAACGCGCATGTGTGCCAGAGAGCGTTTTGAGAGAGACATAACAGACAGGACCTGCCTACCTTAGCCTGACTATTGCTTTCTCAGCTCGATTTCTGTTGGCATTCTAGTCTGGAAGCCTTGTTTGCTACAGTGTTTACAGAGCCACATGGATGGCGGCCCAATCAGTAAGGGTGTACTGAAGTGGAACATTGGAGTCAACCTATCACCGTGTTCCTATATGGTGATAGAGCTAGATGAAGCGGTACCTGAAGCAACCAGAGCCCCTAATTGGGTCTCGGCCAAGAGGTTGTAAGGCTCTCGGTCTCTAACAACTCAGAAAGTAATGAACATCAAGGACACCATAAAACAAAACAGATGGGTCTGTCAAATATGTTTATTCAGAGATGCCTGACATACACAGTGAAAAGTAAATTTGTATACGCTGGTTCGTCCCACCTGGTGTAGTGACGTGTTAACACCCAACTTGTCTTTTTGTGAGTCATCCATCTTGTCTGTCAGACACACAAGCCCCACACATGCACACACTGTCATTATTGAGTTGGGAGTTGTCTTTTGTCAATCAGAATATAGAATAACTTCATGTCAGAGTAGTTCTGTTGAGGTTACTGCTTTTTCTATAAGATAATTGGCCGGTTTCACAGACATGGATTAAGCCTAGTCCTAGACTAAGATCCTTTTCCAATGGAGATCTTTATTGAATTTTTGTTTTAGTCTTGGACTAGCCTTAATCCATGTATGTGAAACCGGCCACAAATGTAGTGCTAATGCCAACATATACAGTACATGCACAATCTGAGGAGCATACATGTTTAAGGACACTATAACCGATGTTTAAGAACTGGATAACCCACTGTGTTGCCTATCAACAGCCAAACATTAGTTTCAAACCGTCTGGTTGGCTGTTAGCCTAAACAACTCCAAGTTGCTAATCTTTTGTTTGTATTAAACAAAGCTGTTGCTCTATGGGCCAAACGGGACTACAGCAAACTAAATAAAATCAGTCCTTCTCTATCAGGATGGCGGTTGCTGTGTTCTCTTGTAGCTCACAAGGTCATTGTCGTGGAAGGGAAGTGTGTTTTTATCGCGCGGAAGGGGCAGAGCAGAGTTATACCCAAGGGTCCCCACGCAAAGATCCCAGACCTGATCTCCTTTTGCTAGCAACAGTGGCAGCTTGGTTATGCCACACTGCTTTTTAGTCACACAAAGCTTACGATGTTGATCGAGAGCTGTGGGGCCAGGCTTTAGAGAAGAAGTCAATGCAGTATGAATAAAGTCGGGTTATGGTTTCAGCTATTTCCGGAGGGGTAACAATGACAACTAAAAAAACGTGTGAGTACGACCTGCCTTCCCACCTCTCTGCCCCTAGTGTTGTGGTGGTAGACACCGATTACAGCGGTCAAGGTCATTTAGCTTGCATTCAAAATAATGCTATTACATGCGGGTTATCCTGTTATCGATTGCTCACCTTCTTCCTCATTATTCTCTCCCCTCCTTTTACTGTACTGTCCTGGCGTTCCCCATTCGTCTCCTTCGCCTTTGTGCTCCTGCAGTAACGTCTGCTGGTCTCCTAGGAGATGCCAGTGTCTTACCGCCCCGCTGTGTGCCAGCTGATGCAGTGAGTCATCACTTGCTGTGTTCGCTGCCCCCCAAACAACCCTCTGCTCCCACCACTGTTCTGCTTACACATTGGTATAGCTGCTGCGCTGTTCTGCAATGCAGAACAGAACAATTCGCCTCCTTGACCTGTGTGTGTGTGTGTGTGTGCGTGCGTTCGTGCGTGCTGTTCTACACTGCAAAAAATGGCTCTTCAAATATAAGTAAATAAATTATGAATACAAGGACGTATTTTCTCATAAGTAAATAAATCTGCCAATGGAACAAGTGGAAAATGTGCTTGGAAGAGTTCTTGAAATAAGACATATCTGGATAGATGAGCTCTTGTTAGGTAATTCTGTCTTATATTAAGTTTAGTTAGATATTTTACTAGAAATTAGACGAATATAGTTGTTAAGATTTAGATTTTTTTGTAGTGCGCACACACACACACGCACAGTATAAAAAACACACACCGTGTCTTGCTGTTGTCTTTATTTATAGGTTCTCCTATACTCTATATTTCCTTACTGACCTACAGTGCTGTTTGTTCTGTGCTTCAGCAGTTCTCTCTCTGTGTGTGTGTGTGTGTGTGCGTGCGTGCGCGCGAGTGTCTAAAGTCTACATTAAAAAAATTTACCTTTTTGTCTAAACAAAGTCAACAGCACCTCTGCTGTCCTGTTTGCTGCCAGACAGCAGAGGTGCATGTTTTCTATTGTAGGTCAGTGACAGTTTATTGCCTTTATTTATTTAATGTATTAATTAGTATTTTCTATGAACAGTGAAGATGATAAACATACATCTGGTGAAAAGCCTTTCCATATACCGGAACTTATTTCTATCGGAATAACATTTTGCTTTTAACTGAAATGGTTCCAGACTGATTAGGAGAGAGAGATGAGAGTGGAGGTCTTGTTGCCACGTATGTTGTTATGGTGCTTATTGTTTGTATATTATTCATTTTATTCTAGAAGTAGCTAGCTTGCACACTCCCTCTTTTTATGTTCCGTGGAGTTGTTCCAACATTTCTATCATATTCATTATGTGGCACGGTGTGTGGACTCGTTCTGCTATAGTCCCATGAGAATGTCACCTCTCTAACCTGGATAAGCTCTCCCAGCCTCAGGCACCCAGCCCACTTATGACCCCCTATTAGCCCCTACTTTCTGATAAACTGGATGATGCGGTGGGTGTGGCCAATAGGATCTCTCTCTCTCTCTCTCTCTCTCTCTCTCTCTCTCTCTCTCTCTCTCTCTCTCTCTCTCTCTCTCTGTGCGCGCGTGCGCTGGCCTTGGAGGAATTTCACTTTAATGTTCTTGGTCAGCCCCAGGCTATCCAACCTCTCTTGTTAGACACTTTGCCCCCACTTTTCTTTTATCTTAGAAGATTGCATTCGACCACACTTAACACTTTTAAAGATGGTAAGACAGAATGACATTTCTATGTTAACTCTTATCTAAATCAAGATAATGGTGCAGCCAGCAGGAAAAAATAAAAAAAATTAAATAAATTAGACCTTGTGAAGATACCATAACTTGCCCTCTAAACCAGCCTCTTTACTCAGAATCTTCTGCCTTTAGCCACACTAGCTTACCATCTATTATTCTATGCGAGATGCCTAATTTAATATACCAAAGCCTTGTCTAGACTTGGACTTAATGGGAGTTGGTGGTGCGTCGGGATAACTTAATCCATGCATTATTGTAAATGTATTGCTTTTGAAAAAATGCCAAGTGTGTATAATGGCTACAATACAGTACAGTACATCTGTGTTGTCTAATATGTTGGAGACTTATTGTACTGGTCCTATAAGAACCAACCAATCTGCTTTTAATCACTGGGACAAATACTTGGCCTTTGTATCTATGGTACAAATTGATGAGGATAGCTAGGATGTTTTCGCCTGACAAGCCAGATGGTTAGTCAACTATCTGGGAAGGTGATTGGATGAACCATGAATTTGTATGTATGAAAATGTATTGATGGCAGAGACTTGAGGAAAATGAAAATGGATGATGAGACCGACTAGTAAAAGGAAAACAATGATAATGCTCTAATTGAGTGTGAAAAGTGAGAGTGAAGTGAGTGAGTGAAAGGAGTGTGCTTCAGAGAAGAGTTAAGCAAGGCCGTTTCTTGATCTTCTTACAGAGAGAGAGGCAAGCTGTTCATATTATATAGTCGTTTTGCTTTCCCCTCATTGAGAAGGCACACATATGGTAGGGTAGTTGGATAAACCCCCCATTCAGGAATTATTGTTACGGTACTGATTAGGTTTAGTAGGGGACACACAGACAACTGTCCAGCCATATAGGACGCATGTGTACACACACACACACGCACGTGTACACACACACTCTCTGATTAGAAGGCTGGCCAGAGAAAATGGAAGCTCGAACAAAGAGGTAACTTCATTCAGTGTGTTGCCATCATCTTATAATAACTGAAATTAGAATGGTGAAGCATTCAAATGAAAGGATCCAGACTCTGTTAAGGTTCCCTGTCATGCTTACGTCTGACATCTGTTATTACAGCTTTGGAGAACCCAGATATGAATATGATCAATGCTTTCTCTCAGTCAACTGTGTTATCTTTTGTTTTGCTTTTTATCATGGCTGCATTATGTCCAATGAAAAAGAACACATCAATGTACGATAAAACATCAACAAAATAATAAACTACCCACTCAAATCAGACTTTCACCTTATTTCACCAGGCTCAACTTTTAGCCAATAATGAAATGTATAGATAAATGTAGCATTAAAGGCAGGGTTTCTCATTCTCTTGAAAGCTTGCTAACTTCAAGCTCAAAATAATATCCCTCCACGGCGCTGGCCCGCATATTGGAAAGGCATTGTGAAGCAAATGTAGTACTACGGCTTTGTCGATGTGAGCGGTGTTAACCATTTTGTTTATGTTGCAACGGAGTCAGGGCTGTGTAGAAGTACCAGATTATTTTTTCAACACGCACAGATAATCGTAAGATGGCAAAATGCAAGGCGATATCTGGTGAATTTGACTAAATGTGTATTAGCTTGCAATAGCTAACTATACCTTTATTGAGTGACATATATTGAGTGACAAACATACTGTCTTTTAGACAGTATGTTTGAGTGATGGCTCTATTAGACATGACATAATATGGTTGAACGTCTTTTAAAATGGTAATACCTTGGATTTACACGTTTGTAATGGAAGCTTTTAATTTAGACAGAAAAATAAATGGTTCAGAAAAAGACTAAATTGGTCTTTAACACGGATCAGTGGCCATATAAGACCTCCACCTCACTGTGAAAGCTTAGAGGACCTTTGTCGTGCGGGATTAAACTTTGACCTTGCAGGACGCCCAAGGGCCAATTTATAAGGTGGCTTGTGAATGACAGGGTGTGGTGGGGGTCAAAACTCAGAGGTCACCCAGAATAAGGGCCCAGTCGTCCTATCATCCCCCTCTTACCCCCATCCCCACTTCCCCCCCTCCCCCCAAACCTATGTGTGTGTTGCTGTGATTTTCTCCCTCGGTCTCCTTTATTCACACTGATTTGCTCCTTTGTTACGATTGGCTGGATCGCTCCCCTTGTGTGATGTGAGTTCTAGATCTCCACAGGTGATGTGTTGATCTGCATATCAATTTAAAGTTACAGTGTGTCATGGAGCCGATAGGTGTCCATCTTAACTACCCACCTAGACGCTGTAACTGGTCTCAACCGGTTTTTGAACGAGTTTCCAGAATGATGTGCAAAGAGAATCGTAGAGGCTATCTTTCCCTTCCCCGCATCATGCTATCTCTCTCTTGCACGCACGCGCCCACACGCACACACACACACACACCCTCTGTGTCCTCTGCCAATGCACTGAGGGTAATATTCACTGAATTGTGCGTTCTGTGATATCATAGTCATCAGACACTTTGGTTCTGTTCCTGTCAGTCACACACACACGCATACATGAGCGGGGAAAATATTTAGTTCTGTAGCCGCTGCCAGCTATGATAGCTGAGCTATTGTATCTGATTCATGAGAAAGCAACCACCCCATGAGATGGGCTGTTGATCCCTCTGGGTACCAAAGTATCATGTCTGTGTCTTTGCCACATGCACATGAGTGTAAGCATTTACTTGCTGTCAAATATGACCTAAGGACATACAATTTATCTGCATATTTGTTTAGAGATTCAGAGGGATGTGTGTGTGAAGATTGTAGTGTAAGAATGAACTGAGTGATTGCTGGTGTTGACTGGATGTCCTTAGGCCTGGATTAGTTAGTCTTTTTTGTTAGAAAAGTGAATTCAAGTTAAACTATTAATGTAACAGCTGTAGGCATTTGGCGTTGTTTACTTCCATAAAATAACTGGAAGATTGCTGTCTTTTATCCGTCACATGTGATAGATGAATGACAGCAAGATAAACAATAGGCTACAGTGAAAATTTGATTTTCCGATAGACAAATTTGTGGTTAAAGATATAGCCAGCTAATTGTAAGCTAATACCCTTTTCATCAAATTCACTGAACATCTTCTCGCATTTTGCTAGCTTACCGTTCTTTGTGCGTGTTGAAAAAGTAATCCACTACTTCTACACAGCCCTGGTTCCGTAAATAGGAACATAAAGTAGCGAACACTGCTCAGTGCTCACAACAACAATGTTCTTGGCTTCGCAATGCTTTTCAATGTGTAGGGAATTTGTTTTGATTTGAGCTTTAAATTAAGAAGCGTTCTTGCGAATGACTAACCCTGTCTTTTTTTAATGAAAATGAACATAGCTTTAAAAAATTATTTTGCACTAGTCCTGTTAGGATTTGCAGTATTTTAATGAATGCACAAAATGTCTTTTGTGATTAACGTGAGAATTAAACATTTTATAAAATGTTTTTATTATCTCTCTGATGCATTAGAGAGATACTGATATCAGTGTGCTTGCGTGTGAGAGTAAAGCCAAACCACAGTTCAACCAAAGGCTAGGACTACAGTTGCCAGAATAGGCTTTCTTCTAAGGTCCAAAATGACATAATCTCGCCAGTTTGCCCAACTGCCCCCCTTCCCCCCAGACCCGCAAAGCAAAGTCAGGGTGCCATGGACAATGTGTAAAGAGAGTAGTCATATCAGCCCAACCCTCTGCTCGCTTGCAAAACATTCCAAGGTGTATCGTTTGGGGGGGGGGGGGGGGGGGGGGAATCAACTGATATCAATGGCTTGGCATTGTCATTCTCAGTGAAGTCACATCATGTACTTGGCTATGAGCGTAGCAATAGCATGACTGCACAGGTGAAGACAGTGCTTCCGTGTGTTAGCCATGTGTTTTGCTGGGAACCTCATCCCTCTATTTTTCCTCCATGTGTAAAAAGTCTTCTGCTTGTGTAGCCTGACTGTCAGTAGCAAATTCACCATATGGAACCAGGCTCACTCCTGTTCTGCCCCCCACCATTATGTTTTCCCCGCCATCATGGCGGTGTGTTTTGGGCTTAAGGAGAAAGGCGTGATTGATTTGAGTATATGATCTGAGGCAGATAAGTGGTCACACCACTAACATGGCGTTACATTATAAACCCACTGGTATTTTCAACAAATGGAAGTTCCTTTTTTGAACGTAAGCAATTTTTAGGCTTGGATTTAAGTGGGATTTATCCTCAATGTCTTGTAAACCTTGATAGATAGCTAGAGTGATGTGTAATCCCTTATTCCATAAAATGCTGAAAGGCAGTCAATGTGTTCCAACTGGACTTATTTAATTTGAGCTCTGACGAAATCCTTATGACTGAGTCCGAGTAGCGTTTGATCTGACCAATCTCTGTCGTACTGATAGCTACAGGTGTAGTTTAGGTGTGCCAACAGCGAAAACTACTTGAAAACAACAATGACAGGCAGATCCAATCAACTGCCAAGTATTTTGTAAGTGCCTGCCCTTTTGGAACGGTTTCAATGGACTGCTCCCAAGATGGACATGTCTGACAATCCATTTGGCATGTCAGGTTAACTTCACCCCAGTGTGACTCCGACGCCACCCATTACACAATGTTGTTGTCAAGGAGATGAGTGAGGGAAGGGGCTGAGGGGGTGGCTTTATTAATTACATTTATTGAATTTGATGTTGTAGGAGTGGACTAAAGGTACAGTTGGAAACCAGCCAGGTGGCAATTTTTAACGGATATATTAACATCAGCATTGATATGTTTCATTACAGTTCTGTCTTATTACGTAGTTTACAGGTAAACAAAATAGGCCACATGTAGGCCTACACTTTCTAATACACTTTTTGTTTGTTTGAGTAAAAGAAAATATTTGTACTTCTCTCACATACGTGTTGGCCTAGTCTACAGCACTGTTATTACCAGGAAGCCTTCTGGGCCCAGTTTCCTGTGACACGTTTCCCTCAGATGGTCAGTGAGCTGTACTATAGACTGTAGTGCTGCCTGGGTTTCTGCTGCCATTGTTCTCCATATCTGGGGTTGACTCAACTTTTCCTGTGTGGTCTGCGTGTGTGTGTGTGTGTGTGTGTGTGTGTGTATTGTACATTATGTTATTGTGTGTGTGTGTATTATACATTATATTGTGTGTGTGTGTGTACTGTACATTATATTATAGTGTGTGTGTTTTGTACATTATATTACTGTGTGTTTTGTACATTATATTATTGTGTGTTTTGTACATTATATTTTTGTGTGTGTAAAAGATCAATATTAGTTCTTGGACTGTGTGAAAAGGAAAGGTTCTGTAGCTATTATAGTTATGTCTGTGATCAATGTATTTCGTGTGTGCGTGTGTGTGTGTGCACTGACTGCGCTCCCAGGCCTCGTTCTTGGCAGTGCTGTGATTTAGTGCGTTTAGTTTCTTTAACATCTTATCTGACTTCCTCCCTCTGTTGACCTTTCACCTTTCACATGCCCGACTCTTAACAAACTCCTACGCTTTCTCTCTCACTCACACTTTCACATACACACAACCACCGCAATGAAATCATCTGGTGATAAACAGAAGTGGATGGGTGGAGCTAGAAAATTGCCCAAGGATAATCTTCTAACATTCCCATTAATACAGTACTTTATAATAAAGTTTTTTCTTTCGTTTCTTTTTTAGTTTTGTTGTTAAAAGGAAAGAAAATATGTATTATCTGTCCTGTCAGTTCATCTAGTCCAGCTAGTTGGTGCAGGTCTATTCATAATACCCCCTTATTTAACCTGTCTCCTTCCATAGTGGAGGGCTGTAACAGACTTTGAACCAGGGGCATCTTTGATGTTGGTGAAGACTGATAAGGTGTGTGCATGTGTGTGCGTGCGTGTGTGTGGGCGGGCATGCATGTGCACCCTTGCATATTTAATACCCAGTGATACAAAATAAAGGTTGTGTCCTGTAATTGAGCTTTAGCAGCTTTAGTAAATGCATTCTTTTGTTTGTTTCCAATGTTTACATACAGACCAACACAGAATTAAAGGTATAATGGTACACTTACCGCCGCAGCAATGTTTGGAGCGTTTGCATTCTACTTTCACTACCACACTGCTTTCACTCCTACCAAAGTTACATCTTTTTACAGTGTTTAAAAAGAGGGCTATTTAAAGAATATAGTCTTTTCTTCTCTATATAAGCAGAATATGTTTTTAACTGCCATTTTTATAATTATTAGGTGGGTATTGAGCATATTTTCTGTAATGCAGTTACACAACAGGTTTGGCTAGTTGCTGTGACATTTTTTTAATAATCCAGGCAGTTTTATGTATGTTGTCACAAACTTGTGCACACATTTGTGTCTATCATTCTATGTGTGGGTGTCATTATCTGACTGAGGGCAGGCCTGCTAATATGTTTTCTTTAGCTGTGTTATCAGCCTATCTCACTGCAACTTTGGGCAGTTTCTCGTCTTCCCCCAGGTACCTCAAATATGCACAAGATGAATGACAGAGATACAGAGTGCTAAAATAGTTTGACTCCTTCCTTACCGTACGTTCACGAGCATTAGTAAAGACAATTCTAAGTAATAATTTCTTGAATGCATTGTGCTCATCTACAGTGGTTGCCACATGTTCTGTTGATGGTTAAATCTCCCAAGATGATCTGGGGAAGCAATCTTGTTGTCGTTGATCAGCCTTTGTCTGTAGAACCCAGAAGCGCTTCGGCAACAATATGTGCAATTCGACAAATATGTGCTTATTGCTTGCCATATTGGGAGTGCATTTTCAGATAATTTCAGATACTGTAATTGGTCACTTTTGAACATATGCTTGTTCTCCTAAGTGAAACATTAAAAAAACTGAACAGAGGGAGGCATACAAATGTCTTCCTGATAAGTAATGCAAATGATGTATCCATTCACAGGGAATGAAAACAGTAATGTTTTTTTTTATTATTATATAATAGTAATACAATCTGTTTTAGCTTATCTCACAGCCCCATGGCATGAGGGAGGTGTTCTCTCTCTGTCCTGTGGACTCGTTTCTCCAGCGTGATTGATAAGCAGTTTGAAGCTGGCACTGTCGTCCGAGCCATGTTCTCTGTGATTGTGCTGTGTCCAGGCTAATGGAGCGCCACTAAATCAAGTCCTGCTTCAGGTGTGCATCTCAGGCCAGAGTCCCAGGGGGCTTACAGGCGCTTCAGAAGCACAAAAACACAACCTTCAAAAAGTCTGTCATCAGCATTCATTCCCGGACACTGACAAATGCAGCAGAGGGCCGTGTCACCTGAAACGTTGGGGGGGGGGGGGGAGGAGTGG
>JAODUH010045918.1:5024-19808 GCA_027564835.1 Typhlichthys subterraneus
CTCTCCTATGGTCTCTCCTATGGCCTCTGAGGACTCTCCCCACGACACCACACCCGGCGCTTATCATTTACTGACAGCAGCAGTTCCAAAACCTGCTCCTGATTGCGACAACATGTTGCTAACAGTAGTGCTTTTAAACTGGTGTGGTTAGAGGTAGATCGATGGCCAATAGTGAAGTTATGCTTGCATATAAAATCAACAATAACAAGGGTGTTTATGTGAATCAAAGCTATTTCCCCGAATTATAGTCTATTTATACTGCATATCCTAATATGTTTTGTAGTACTTATTTGCGTCATACTTTTGCACACATAATGCAGGCAAGTTGCATGTGATGTTGCAAAGTGATGTAAAATGGAGGAAGTTCCACCTTTACTTGCCTACATTTTGTCTTTCCAGCATAACATTAAGTCAAGCCTGTGTGTGTGTGTTAGGTGGAGGGCGTGCTGTCCGACATGAAGACCCAGCTGAAGTCTGAGCTGCTGAGGCGGGTGGACGTGGAGAACCGCCTGCAGACCGTGACGGAGCAGCTGGACCTCCAGCGGAACATCAGTGAGCAGGTAGCACAGAAATGCTGCGTAACTGTGATGGCATGGGCGGCTCGCTCCATTGGCATTCATTGATGATCACCAGTAGGGCGAAATCTAAGATGGTTTCCGACACATTTTACATTCTATACCCTTGCTTCAAGCATCATTCAAAGTACATGTGAACACGCGCTGACTAGGCTACTGTAGGATCTGTTCACAGTAAGCATTAAGTTCTTCATTACAAGGGAGAGCGGGGACAAGTCTGAAGCGTCAAAACTTTGATGTTGCCACTAACGCCGCTCCCCGAACTAGACTGAGTTGACATTCGCAGTGCAGCACGTTGAGACAATAAGATGTCTACTGTAGCTAATCGAACGAATATGGATTTGATGGAGTAAACAATCGTAATATTCCCAAACGATCTGCTTTGGACCATGTACAGACAGCTAAAGCTACCAGTTAAGATCGGGCCTAATTTTTTGATTAGATGGGGCTTTTACGTCCCTGCAACTTTTCCAGATGATTGAACTTTCTAATAATATTGTCAGAGCATTTTTTTTTTCACTGCAATGTGCTTCTGAAGTAAATGTGCTTCTGAAGTAAATGGCATACTCTCCTTTAATTTTAATGACTTTATGTTGGGCTGTCAGAATTTAATCGCACGCTTTACGTAATTGCGATAAATAAATCGGGTTATATTTTTATATTGAGATATGCCAGCTTAATGCAAAATAAATGTATGCAATTTTTGATATAAAAAATGCAAACAATTAACGCTCGGCATGCATTTTAAATTCTGCCTGCCGGTGAAGGAGATCCAAGAGATCCGGAGCAGACACGAGACTCGCCTGGTGGAGGTGGATTCTGGGAGACGGAAGGAGTTTGAGAGCAAGATGGCCGAGACCATGCAGCAGCTCCGGCAGGACCACGACATGCAGATCCAGCAGTACAAAGAGGAGATGGAGAAGACCTTCTCTGCCAAGGCACACGCACACACGCACACACACACGCGCACACGCACACGAGCACACGCACACACTGTAAGGGAGCAGTAGGCAGATGTTAAGATGGAGTCAATGGTTTGTTTAAAGAATAATTTGTACGGTGGGTTGGGTCAGGCTTTTTAGAGAAGGCCTGCTTTAATGCACAGGCTTACCTGGGCTGAAGCCCCAGGGCCTATGAAGACAAGTTTACAAGTAACACATGTGGGAGAGAAAGGACCAACACTATTTTAAATTTCATTCAGACGCAGAAGGGTAGTAGCCTTTAAGCGTTCCATAACCCAAATGAAAGAAGAATATCCCCTAAACAGTTTAACTCGATTACTTCCTGGTTGCGTTCTTCGAGGTAGACTAGCGGTTGTTTTGTGAATGCTGAATTGATTAATGTGGAGACGAGACAGTCAGTAGGATATTCTGCACAGCCACTGAAGTCTGGAGAAAACATGCGTTAATAAGTGAATAGGAGCTATGGTGAATTGATCTGGGGCCATAATAAATCCCTCCACCAGTCACACAAATGGCCTCACTCAGAGTGAGTTGGATTTTAGCGACAAGACCAGAGATGGCACTTCAAAATGTAAGACAACAATCTTCCATTAAGGGTAGGCCTACGGTCAGATGTGAATGTAAAACTGGGCAGGTGATGCACCATTGCCTTCCGATGTAAAATTCATGTCTTGTGGTGCAGAATGTGGCAGTGCAGGAGGTGACGCACAGGGAACTCGGATATCCAGTTTGTAGTCCGTATGAGGTTGTTGATCACCGTCAGAAAATAACTTTAACGCACCCTTTTGTTTATTGTCGAGGGTAATGTGTTGGGATTTGTAATTATCATTAGAAACTTGGTACAAAACTGTCTGGATAGACATTTATATGGTTAGCGCCGCAATCCCTGACCTGGAGTATTTACAGTGGTGTATCTTAACATGGACACAGATAGAACGTCCCGCTTGTGTACTGGGGTTGATCTGTAGTCTACCTCAGTGTATAATGTAATTTTTGTGATCAGATGTAAACATTTAAAATAAACCCACACTGCATGTGGCAGCACATGTGACAAACGACTTATTTATTTGTGCACCAGCTGGACAACGCCCAGCAGTCTGTGCAGGAGAAGAATGACGTGGCATTGGCCACTAGAGATGAGCTGATGTCCACCAAGATGCGTATGGAGGTCCTCAGCTCCCAGCTGCAGCAGTACCAGAAAGAGGTACATCACAGGGGGGCTGCATCCCTTGGCTCAAGGGCACAATGGCAGGAACTGAGGATCAGAACATGGATAATGATCCCAAATATGGCTACATTTCAAATGTTCTTTGTCCATATTGGTGTGTATTGCTCTCTTAAGTAGTAGCTCATAACACATCATCTTTGTTTTGTTTTTTCTATTATTATTATGTATGTATTTATGTAGTTATTTCAATATTTCCATATGCTTTTATCCTTGAACATATCATCACACTGTGTGTAAGTGCTGTAATTTGAGCCTTGTTCCTAAGGTGTGTGTGTCACAAAGCGCTTGTGTTGGTGTGAGTTTCCACAGTGACGTCTAGCAGCAGATGTGATCTTTGATACATGACTATACCCCCACCCTCCCTCCCACCCCAGAAAGCAGGGCTGGATGGCCGGGTGCAGGAGCTGGAGCGCACCCTGGACCTGGAGCGCGAGTCCTGGCAGCTGCGGCTGAGCCAGAAGGAGCAGGAGCTCCAGGGCAGCCGCTCCCAGATGCTCAGCCAGCTGGAGGACTACGAGAACCTGCTGGATGTCAAGCTGGCCCTGGACATGGAGATCAACTCCTACAGGAAGATGCTGGAGGTGGAGGAGCAGAGGTGGGTGGGCGATGGCGGCACAACAGTCACCGGGGCATTTGGGGACAGTAACATTTTCTTTTAAAGTGTACACACTTTGAAATACGATATTTTAAACATTAATTTAGCGAAAGACGTTCTATCTTCCATCTGAAGATACAGTGGAATAATGAGTGACGAGCACGGTGCTCCTTATCCTTTAATATTTGTAACAATATGAAGGCCGCCACCCACTGGCCGCGTCGTTTGCCGGTGCGTCAAGGTATGCAGCGTTCAAAAGATAAAATAAAATTTCAGTCAGTGCCTGTTTATGGCTTGACGCCCAAGAAATATAACCGCGTTCTAAACCTTCCAGAGATCGTTGGCCTACCGGGTAATGGATTTGAGCAGCCTTTTTAATTACACGCTGCTGTTCGTACTGTGTGTGTTCGCGCATCCCCTCAGGCTGCACCTGTCCCCGAGCCCCTCCCAGCACGGGGCGGTGTCTCGCGCTGCCACGTCTCGCCCCCGGGCGACGCGGGGCAAGAAGCGTAAACATGAGGGCCCCAGCGGCAGCTCGCCCGCCTACAAGATGTCCACGCACGCGTCGGCCTGCGGCGCCATCAGCGTGGACGAGGTCGATCTGGACGGGAACTACGTCGTTCTGAGGAACAACTCTGACCAGGTGACACACCTGCACAAGTATACATTAGTAAGGATGGCATTGGCACATTATCATCGTGTTGCTTTTAGAATTTTTTTTTCTTTTTCTAAAGCATAATTGGGAATTGTCTTGACATTCACATTAATAAATTAATGTGTAAAACTAAACGTCAGAAAATGTGTTGATGCAGGATTGTTGCATATTAACCTTTATTATAAATGGGGCTTGACAATAATTTTTTATATATATATATATATATATATATACACACACACACTTTTCAATAACTGTTATTCCGGTATTTCGATAAATTATGCATTTGTTACTGATTGACGGGCACAGCAGTCAGTTGTATTCAAGGGGAACGGAGAGAATGCAAACTCTGTTCGTGTTGAATTCCACTGCAGTAGTGGACTGTCTGGCTCACATGCCAAACAGTTCTATTAACTCTCTCACCTAAAAGCAAATGTAACGAAAAGGCTTAATATTAAATACTATCAGCTTCCTCCGCTAAAGCCTGCTATATACTTGCTTTTAATTACGCATACGCAAGATGGCTACCAGGCATGTATCCTGCATTCCTTTGGCGCGTAGTTTGTGCGCATCCTCAGAATTAACGCTACGCGTACGCATGATGCAATACCACATGAATGTGGGGGCAGTATCAGGATCGGACAGACAGATTAACAGCCGTTTATAAACGAAGAACAATGGTGGAAAGTTTTAAAGACAAGTTCGTTGAGCTAGTTTGGAATAACTTTACATTTCTATGATGTCTCCATGCCGCTACACATTTTGACATGCTAGGAAGTTAAGGTAGTAGGAAAATATTCCGGTTTCAGCCAGGGATGATTCGGCTCTGATCTGCCCCCTACTGGATATATTTTAAATCCTCCAAGCACACACAAGGCAATTCCTTTCGTGATGCAGCCGCTTGTGTACATGTTGCACAAAAGCAAGTGGTGGGCATTCTCACCAGTATTTCTGAGGCTTATATTGTTCATATGGATATCGGAATTGTATCAACCGAAATTAAGAAATGTATTGTGAAATGCATTTTTGACATATTGTCCAGCCCTAATTATAAAGGTGTCCATGTAGACTTCTCAGTTAAGCTTGTGGACATGAGTGTCGTTTAGCCGTTTTAGCATTCATGCTAAATCTTTGTAATCCCGGTGTGACTGACTGACGTGGGATGTAGTATGTGGGTCAAATAATTCCTTCTGGACCAGACCACCTTTTAACACTGTGAGGGGTGAAGGTGTATATCTTCTTTAATTGACTCTTAGTTGCATTTCTAGGACCAACCACTAGGGGGATGGGTTGTGCGGAACACGTATCCAGACTCGGGTGAATTCTGCTTCCAGATCCCCTCTGCCTATGTCCTGGCTGGCGGCCAGACCCTCACTGTAAGTAGTAGGGGTGACTCTATGTTGTGTAGAGGCCTGGATGTTCTTCCTCTTTAACTCTGCATACGCTTTGCGTATCTTGCGTCCGTATGGTGTCGGTTGTGCACGTTCAAACCCCGCTAACTTCACCAGGTGGTGAGGTGTCCCTGAGCAAGACACCTAACCCTAACTACCCCCGGTGGTCAGGTGTTGCCTTGCATGGCTGACACAACCATCGGTGTGAGAGTGAATGCGAGGCTATACTGTACAGCGCTTTGAGAGGAGACCATTTACCATGTACGTCCTCACAGATTTTAATTCTATGCTGGTGCAGTACACACATCAACAGTAGTGGGCGTATGGGGTTGTGAGGTGATGGGACACGTCAACAGCCGAAAAAATTGCAATGGAAAAAATTGCAATGGAACAATGTCCTTATAACTTATGCAGTAACAATATCCTCCAGTAGCACCATGTTTGCTATTGCAAATTCTCTGTTTTACATGGTCAAAGTGTGCCCTCTAGTGGAATCCTCAAGTTAATGCGTAGTACATGGGTATCTGTGTGAACGATGGCGTTCACGACACAGCCAGTTGTCCAAGTGAGCGCATGGCTAAAAGGCAACTATATCCAAGCCCTAAGGATTACATTGGTGTGCGTGTGTGTGTCAAGCTGTCGTAAACACGTGTGCGCTTCATCTGCCAATGACGCGCTTGTTAGAGGCATGCTTGTTCTCCCGTTCTTGTCAGATCTGGGCGGCCGACGCAGCAGTGGAGACCAGCCCTGGGGACCTGGTCCTGCAAGGCCACCGTAGCTGGGGCCCGGTGACCAATATGCGGGTTGTCCTGCTCAACCCCAGCAAGGAGGTAAGCTCCGCCCACCGCTGACATTTACTGCATTTAGATGATTCTTTCTTTTTTCTTTTTTTTTTTTTTTTTTATCCGAAGTGACTTGACAACAGTTGTCGTAGCGACCAACGTTCTGTTAGGATAGTGGCAGCAGTCTTAAACCTGACTACGTTATATATTTCCGACATGCGTTAATCTTTGCGCATGATAGCCCAGACGTACACGGCTGTTTTTAAATGTTTAGCTTCATCCGCATCTTGGTCTTTCACACAGTGTATAATCACTAAAACGCCTACCAGAATGAAGGTATTTCTAAACTGTGTATTCACGTGTAGCCAATGTCATCTGGTTTGCTGTTATCTCCTTTGTTTGACGTCATCATGCGCTGTTATCTCTCTATGTGGCGTTTTTCTTCAGAAGCTTGAAGGCATCAGCATGTGCTTTCATGTGGATGGAGTTACATTTGTATTCTATCTTAACCCTTTCTTAATTGAGCTGTTAATGACATCTTGTGGTGCTCTGCACCGGGCACACGACAGGAAATGGCAGAGCGAAGCGTCGTGTGTGTGCAGGGAAGAAGCGAGGTGAACACCGAGCTGGGGTTCGACGATGAGGACGGCTGTGGAGACGGGAGGCAGGTAAACACAGTCCCCGTGAACGCTTCTTCAGTTACTGTACGTCCTTGGCTCCGCCTCCTCCCTAAGTATTATGACATCTCATCCCGTTGCTTGAAACATGAGCGAGCTGCAAAGGGATACAGAGATGGTGTGGGAGAACAGCTGCACTACAACATTGTACCATGGTGTATATCTTCTGTTTAGTCCATGTTGTAGGGATAATGTTCAAAGGTGGAGAAATATTAGTTCATATTATTATATTTAAAAAGACAAACGTGTTTCTATTAAATGCCATAGGAAGCACCCTCAGCAGCACTGCCCCTAAATTAGACACTCATTACCAAGGCCGGGATAATGTTGTGGTGTTAATCTAGTCCTGAGCCCGGCCCTGGCCCGACAGCTTAACAGAATTCTCGGCCCGAGAACGGAATGAGTCAGTTCTCTTTCTTCCTCCGTTCTCCATCACACAGCCAGTAGCCTACGTGTGCTTGTGGTAGACGATCCGTCCAGATGACACAGGGCCGTCATGTTTTATTAACAGTCATAGGTGAGACGCCTTTAGCAGGACAGAATCCATTTGATTACAATAAAGCCATGTAGACTAGTCTGTTTAGTGAGATGAACTGTTATGACAATACCTTACATTTGTAATCATAAATTACTGCATGAATATAAACTGGGTTAGGGTTAGAAAACTACAAAGGCTTCACCTGCGACGGCCTCGAGTCCCATCACGGCCACGCAGTGAGGTGCATGTCTGCCTTCTCCAATTCTAAAACGGGATTCAACTAAATGCCCCGATGTAAGCAAACTCCAACCACTTGATCAATGGTGTTGATCTCAGCGTCTTTAAAACATCTTGTTTGTTTTACCAGCATCAATTTATCAGTTTCTTTTAATTAATTAATGTTGATATAAAAAGGAGGAGGAATCTAAAACGGGTGTCAAATCTGAAGTGAAAGGGGCCCGAAGGGCAGCAATAAATCAGGGCCATCAGGCACAAATGCAAGGCTCTAGTCTGCACCACTTGTTTTCATTTTACAGCATATTGATGACTTCACCTTTTTGAAGGGGTTTGCAATTTACCATTTCTATGAAAATCCCATGTACACATGCACTTTAGAACAAGCTGCACTGCTCAGAGCATGGACCAAACACAATGTTTACCACTCAGTTACTGTTTTATACCCTCTGTAACGTGCAAAGCTAAAGAGGAAAAAAAAGAAGTGTTGTGCCGTGTCTTGAGGCCGAGTGCAGACCACAGCCTGCCGTCGTCTAGGTGAGGACATCATCTTTCCCTGAGCACCGCCCACTACTCCCCCCACCCCCCCAGACCATGTGCTTGCGCGCCTTGTCTAACGCAAACCTCCAACACGTGTTGTGCTTTAAAGGATGCTATCGCTGCTAACACACACTACACATCGCTCGCGATGCTCGTGGTTTGTTCAGCAGCATTTTACTAATCTGGCACACCACATGGATTCTCAGACACAAGTTAATCTGGGGAGCCGTCCATTGAAACTGAACATTCAGAAAATAGTTTATTGGATGAACAACTGTCATTGTTGTTTTCAAGTAGCTGTTGCTGTCTCCACACCTAAACCACACCCGTAGCTATCAGTATGACACTGATTGGTAAGTTCAGTTGTTGCAATGATTTAAAGCTCTCTACACTGATCCTCGTGGCGAAGTCAAACTGAAGCTAACTCTCGCAAGACATCATGACCTCACGAGGCTATAATTTTAACTGTCGTGATTTAAAATAAACCAATTAGCTGCTGCATGACTCACGGGGAGCATCAAGCAAGGGATGTCTGTGTCCGGCCAATGGCTGCTCACCTCTCGCAAACACAAGCTTATTTACTGCATTGCTATCCACTAAAGGCCCAGGCATACTACAAAATGCATGACCTCACACAGCGTAGACACAGACCGGTGCTCGGGCTGTTCACAGCATACTTCACAAATATTACAAGTATACAAAAGCTTTGGAATTAGCGAAACAGTATTTAGAACTAAGATTTTTACCTGCACACATTGTTTCCTATGAACAATATTGTTGTAACTAAGATTCGCTGGAAAGAAATCATAATGTTTACATGCCTAGAACACTCATTTGTGAGCTTATTAGGACATCTATTTCAGCCTGTAGTCCACATAGATTTTGGACAAACATGAACTGTGTGCCTAACGATATTTCCGTCAAGCGCACAGTCCAGACACGGCAAGTATACCTGGGCCTTAACACAACTAGTGCCAATTCCCTCTGAACTCCTCTTGTGTCCCAATAAACTGGTGGTTCTCAAACTTAGTTATTAGTTGCTTGCACAGCACTGAAGAATACACATTAAACTTGTATGAATTTCAGCAACACTAACAAACTTCTTGTTGACCATCCCAGCCACCTTCAAAGCATCTCAGACCCCTCTGGGTTTCCTGGTCTTTGGTTTTAGAACCACTAATTAGATTAGTCTCCAGCTTATCTATCCACCCGTTGTAGTTCCTAAAGCCTGTTTTTGTTCTGCATGTTTTCCAGGATCTCTCTAACAAGGAGGCGAGTTGTGCTGTTATGTAAGTTTAGCTTCCCCTCCACACCTGCTGGACTGTCTTCTCAGTGGTGCCCAGCGACTCTGGAACATGCAACGCGCTTGACAAGTTTACAAGGGGTGGGTGGGTGAATGGGTGGGGGAGCTTTAGACACCACTGTGACATATAGTGCCTCGTACACAACAGCATTCCTCATTTAATAGACAAACCCTCACTTGAATGTGACCCTTGGCCCGCCGTTTAATTTGATATACTTTTCTAGGGCGGTAAATTAAAGCTGTTCTGGCAAGACCGCATGGTTGCTAGGTAGCTTTATAAAATTCAAAAGTATTTAACATTTTGCGAGGGCTGGGGTGATTCTTTATATACAAACTTGCTGTATAGATTGTGAACATTTATTTAAACCTTTCCAAAACTCCCCTTTCATCGTTTTCATTTTAAACTATTATTCAACATTCAAGTGAGCCATGACAAGTTTGCTAACTGCTTGCCAAATGTGAATTATGGATTTGACATTTATTTGCTTGTCACAGAAATTGCTATGATCTTTTTGCACTTTACTGAAACAATGTATTATCGCCAGATAACTCGGTTCAACTGAAATGTTATTTAATTCAAACGTGTCTGTGGATTCTCCAAACATGGAGGTACTTGAGCTATGAAGTTTGCATAATAAAGTTTTCTAAACAAATATAGCCTCCTTGAGAGAACATTGATTATATTTCAGCTTCACAAGAAAAATGTAGCCATAGAAATATTAAATTGGCAAAAGTTTTCACATGATTGTTTAGTATAATCAGAAGGTAACTGCCAATAATTTCCATTAAACTATTTTACATGATCATCGCTGAATCAGTTTGTATTTCATTGCCCTAATATGGAGGTCATGGAAGTGCTGAACTACCTCACTTCTCGGGGAAAATGTTATCAGACATGACGCCTTTTCAAAGGTTTCATAGTCGGCAGTTCCTTAGAAGGTTCAAAAAAGTATTTTAAGACTGGTGTATTTAAGGCTTCTAAACCGAAGTAGACTTGTACATTGGTTAAAAATACGGTCCTCAAGCAAATCCATTGTCTTGAAGTCAAAATTCTTGTCCTGAAACTGGAGAAATGGGTCGCATCCTGAAACGCATCAATAATCCATGTCCTGGCAGCAGCTCTAGCCTGCCAAACAGTAATCGTGTGAGGGAGCGTGATCAATAACACGATGTTTGCGAAGGTGCATGTGTTTGGCTGGCCGGATCTCCTACACCAGTCTCGTTGCTGGTGGTCTTGCTGAGGAAGCTGGGGTTGAGGGCCTTGTTGCCACGGTTGGGTCCTTTCGTTGGCAACGGGACCTGCAGCCTCACCTTCTGGTCAGTGTGCCTGCAGGTCTGGAACATGTGGAGGTGGTAGCGCATAGAGACCTGGTGGGGTGACAAGAAGGGACTCGAGTGTCAAGTTCAGAAACCTGTGCTGTGTTTGCAGTGCAGTTTGGGTCTAATATTGAACCACGAGACATGCACTGACACAAGATGATGCGTGAGCACTCGGAATAGGTCATGTGACCTAGGTAGGTAAGCTACTCACCAAAACAAATGCTTTGTGGGCATTAGCGAAAAGGAAATTAAGTGGCACAAGGAAAAACTGCCAGAAAAATGTTTAAATAACACTTTGTGAACCTTACGAAAATGAAAAGCACAAGATGGTGTAACGTGAATATACTGTCAGTTAATAAATAAAAAATAAAAAAAACATTGGATGGGTTTAGGAAAGGGACGATACTACAGTATATTGAGTCTGGTGTACTAGTGGTTGCCAGGAAAGTGCTGCTAACACCTTAATTATGTAAAACACATTGTAAAATGCTCGCCTGTAGATTACTACAACCAAAACATGTCTGCTTTTTTACTTGTATGATCATTAAATCAAGTTAATTGTAATTATTCTGGTAGTTAAATAGAAACTATATGCCACTTCACTTTTTTTCCAAGCATACCTTTCCTATGTAAAATGTGTTTTGACTGGTTTCTTCTCGTTAATACATTTGTATTCTATACATTTTTATCCTGAGAAAATGCTAAGGTAATGTGTCTGATAAATGGAAAACCTTCATAAATGGATAGATGGTGTGACTTAAGGCTCACCATGGTCCAGAACAGGTAAATGGTGAAGAGAGCGAGGGTGAGCAGCAGGAGGCCCAGGGCCTCCATGCTGTTGGTTTGGTACAGGTCCAGTGCTCCCTGCACACACAGCCAGCCAGACAGACTGGCCAGTGGGGTTATGAGCAGGAAGCAGAGGGCGTCGCCGCAAAGAGTCCTCCTCTGGTGTTGCATGCTGGGAGAACACAGCCACTGGAAGAGGAACCACAGGGAGAACTATATTAGATTGGATGGACGGACAGTGTTTATACACTGAACAAAATGATAAAGCAACACTTTTGTTTTTGCCCCCATTCATCATGAGCTGAACTGAAAGATCTAATAGATACAGTAGGTGGAAGGATGGATGGGTACAGTACAGTAGATGAATGATAAATGAATACAGTAAATAGATTGATACTGTAGATACGATGGGTGTATAGATAAACTTTATCGACCAGCATGAAATTACAATGCAGCCGTTGCTGTGGTTGAGGTTGAAAAATACCCTTTAAAATACACAATATCATATGGACAATCCTACAACAGTAACTAGAGTGCATAGCAGAAAGACATGTTTATAGTGGTACAGCCATATATACTGGTTATCTGGGTACAGCATAGATTACACTACATGTTTTGGTATTTTCTGACTTCCATGGGACCCTCACTGTGTTGCTTACTGAATGCACCATGGGATTCCCCTTTGACATACTGTACTGTACGATAGCATTCCTTATCTCTATTAGTCATATGTCAGTACAATACATTTTGTGCAGTAGACCTACTCTTTCTTATTGCGCTAGGATTTTGAAATGGGCTCTCTGGTGCACTTATAAATATTAGCTTTTATTTTGAAAATCATTGTATCCATTCAAGTCAAGTCAAGTTAATTTTATTTATATAGCTCTTGATCACATCGCAGTCTCAAACGGCTTTACAGCCTACATTTCACATGGAAATAAACACCCCCTTAACCTGCGAGCAAGAAAAAACATCTAGTCTCAGCCTCTTCTGTCCATCAGCACCACGTCACATAGATAACTCTGCTGAACGTCTGACACATATACCCCTGTAAGCTCCACACAGGACTTTCGAGAAGTGACACTGTCAATTTCCATTGGCTGTCAGCATTGTCACTCACAAATATGTGTGTGTAATTTCCGGTGCAACTGCTTTATTTACTAATTTAAAATTAAACATGTATTTTAAGCAGTAACCATAACCTACTAATTGTACAGATTTCCAAGACCTGTAAACAGACAGAGTCCTGTTGTTTCGTTTTCCAACAAATTCCTCAATGTCATTTAAACGTACAAATTGTTCATTGAGTTACGTAGTTGGTCGTCCTGCATGCCAATCAAAATACCTTGCTTGTCAAGTAGGCGGGCACTGACGCAGTTAGCCAGTGCTGTGTCCCAGACTACACTGTGACTGTTAGCGACACCTGTCCTGAGGTCAGATTGTGGGGGGCGGTCTGCGCCCACTGTAACACAGGGAGGTCCCTAGGCCCTCACCCTAGCCTCAGAGGAGGCGCTGTGTGTAATCTGCTTCTCCTTATTAGGGGGGTGAAAGTTGTGTCATGTACTGTAAGAGCAGCTGGGTACTATCCAGTCTAGTGACTGGTCATGTAACTCCTGCCACTAAGCATAGCCCCTCCCACTTTAGACATGGGGTTGTGGGGGGGTATGGTGTTGTAGGCTTTTAAGAAAGCATTTTAGTATAGGGCTGGCCCCAAATACTCTATTATTATAAACGGTCCTGCCACCCACTTTGATTTTTAACAGGTTCTGAAACATTTATTATAGTTCGTTCATATAGTTAATTATAGATAGGTTTTTATGGTGTTTTTGAGAACAAGTATTCGAATACGCGTTCAGAAATACCATAAAGTATTCTAAACATACTGTATGTAAACCTGTATAATGGTATTCAGGACAGCCCTACTTTTTACATGTACAGCGTTAAGTAGATGCTTTTATCTAAGGCAGGTTTTGTCTGTTTGATTCAGCCCAGAAGATGTCTCACTGGACATGCAACATATTGCATTGTGTGTATGTGTATGTGTGTGTGTGTAAACAGCATAGGCTCTGCGTGATAAGTGTGTAGTGAGTTTTCCACAGAGCTGTGTACTTTACTCATCAAGCTTGGTGCCTAGCATTACACTTACTGTAGGAGGCATTTATCTAGTTTATAATTATTTATTTGTGGGTATTCATGTGTATTTGGGTGATCTGTGATCATGCTGGAGGAATGTGTGTGGGCGTGTGGCCCTCTACAGGCAAAGAGCGGCATAACAGGGGAGTAACATCTAAAGAAGGTGATGCTGACTTAGACGTTTATTGCAATTTGTTAAAGGTTTTACTGCCAGCTTCTCCTCCTCTTCTCGTGATTGACACCAGTGTTGTCCAGTGGGAATATGTACCTTTGACAAAACCAGTAAGTTTGCAACATGTGAGTTAATCACAGACCGTGGTAGGGTAGAATATAGAAAACGCCATTCATTATTCTCATGGGGAAAATTGCTTAGACGCAGAAGTCCTTATATGGGCATGGTACGTCTGGTGTGGTCTATTACTCCCTTACTGCTATTGAATGACAATGCTAACAGCCAATGAAAATCGACATGTGACGCGATGACCGGAAGAGGCTGAGAATACTCTAGCCCTAACCCCGCCCCCCCCTCCCCCTACCTCTGTGAGGGGCCTGGGCAGGCGCTCCAGGTCGAAGGCGTGGCGGCAGAGCTCACACTGGCTGCTGTTGGAGGCCGCCAGCCAGCACTCCAGGCAGCGGCGGTGCACCACGGCCAGGGAGCCGCAGCACTCGCACGGTGACAGCAGCTCTCCACTGCCCCCTCCTGGCCCCTCGTGGCAGATCCTGCAGAATGGCTCCTCACTGCCCAATAGCAGGAGAGGGGGAGGAGTCAGACTGAACAGCAAAATAAACACAATACACATGTATTGACGGTAGAGTGAATTAATTAAAGAATTCATGTATTTATTTATTAATTAATTAATGTTATTTAATTAATTAATTCATTCATTATTTTTTGAATTATTTAATGTTATATATAACATAAATTAGCAAATTAATGTATTAATTCATTTATGTTATGTAATTAACATTATTTAATGAATTAATGTTAATTAAATAACAATAATTAACATTAATTAGTTAATGAATTAATATTTCTTATTATCTATGACTACTGGTAGTCCAACACCCAGACCACTAGACTATACTGCCCCTTACTGGTAGTCCAACACCCAGACCACTAGACTA
>JAODUH010045929.1:0-19805 GCA_027564835.1 Typhlichthys subterraneus
TTCTGTGGATGCTACCGCACTACTTGATCAATGAAAGAGCTTCGCTACTGAAAAGCTATTTGATTCAGAAAACAGCACGCTCCTAGCGACGCTACTGCCCAACACTGCTATCTATAATAACTTTCTGGTGGTGACCTTGTAATGTCTTTTGCACTGGAGAGCGGGGTTCAAGTCCCGGCTAGACAGATTTCACTCTGGCATCATATTTGGTTTAAATAACTAAAAGCATAGTTGTACATACTTAAAAGTTGAGACATTTTCCTCACACTTTCATCCCCCCCACCTAAAAAATATCCCCTGCGCCACTGTAAAGACCTGTTTGTGAAGAATCGATCATCACGATCACGCTTAATAAATCATAATTCATGATGATGTACTCACCTTAGTTCATGCTTTAATAAACGGGTTGTTCATAAATGAGTTCATGAATGAAAGACTGAACAATTCCTGGTGATTCATGAGATATTAATGCATGGAGTATTGCACACATCATTCTTGATGATTCTTGTAAACGTATTCTAAAATTGTCAATTTTTTATATTCACTTTTGAATATATGAAGGATTGTAAAGCTTGCATCGTTTCTTGTGATTTCAATAAACATTTCCATTGTTGTAATCAACAGCACACGATTTCAACCACTGAGATTATGCTGACACACAACTCCTCGAATGACATCAAGAGCGACTGTTTCAGAGTTAGGTCCAGAATGCAACACTATTGTGCTACAGAAGGCTTTTGGAGTGACTGGAGTGATTGGAAATGTCACCCAAGAGGTGAGGATGTCTGACAAAACTATGCAAATAGTCCTGCACACAATGGCATTGCCAGACTTTGTTTACCTGTAGCCTACTATACATTCAAATGATGAATGAAGAATGGAATTTGGCATGGAGACACTGTTATAAAGTGCAACGGTAATCTATAACAACATAGCTAGCCTCTGCCTGCTTCTGCCCGGGGTGATTATGGCATTGTGTTAACCTTTGCTAAACAGCGTACTCAATATTTTTACAGTTTCACCCTAAATCAGCATACCGGTATACTGGTACATGGCTGGCATTTATTTACACATTAGCACATAGTTCACAGAGCTGAAGTAGTTAATAATTAGATAGTAGATAATAAATTACTGTACAAATGTGCAGTGGGAAACAAAATGACTTACCAAAAATACTTAAAGCTTAAACTTAAAAAAAAAAAAAAAAAAACAGGGTAGAACATTTTTGTTTGTTTCTAAACTTACAGGTAGCTCCTCTGTAAAAACGTCTTCTGTTGGCAATGTTTTGATATTAATTAATTGACATGTTCTGATTGGCTGCTGTGTTTGTACCTTGGAGAAACAGTGATGTCACTAAAAGATGCAATACTACTTTTACAATCACCTACATTTCAAACGGGATAAAGGCCCTTTCAAGGTGCCTATGGTAAGCGGCAAAACAGATCCCGCTAGCTAACCCTGCTAAAACAACAAATATATATTTATCTAATGTTATAGGCATCAAATATTTGATTATTTTCCACTTTGAAAGGTCAGTGGGAACTAGGAAAATGTTTAAATCATTTTTACTTTGAGCGCAGCGCAAGGTGACATTTTCAAGATATGTGTGACGCCAAGGTTAGCGTCACCGCATACATGTGCTGGCATAAAGTAGCCAGTGCATTTCTATTTTGCCGCTTATCACGCGAAGGCGCCTTTATGTCCCATATTGGTAATTGTACTACATATTAGGCTACAGCAAACATGTCCTTACATGTGGATGGGCAAAATAAAATGAAATGTGCACAATAATGGGCCCTTGCAATTCACTGTTCAAAAGAATGAATGGAAACATGTCAGTTGAGCCACCATAACAGCTACAACTAAACAGCCATGGGCGAGACTGAGACACACCCTGACCTGGGAACAAGTATAATCTGCTGTGTGTTCAATGTTGTATGAAATAACCAATCTCAGTGTGAAAATTATTACATGCATTGTCTATTTGATCAATCTGGAGAGCCAGGGTTTACAGGTTTTACAATGATTTAGCTGTTAGTGAATGGATTTTAGTGACTGAATAGTAAATTGAGTGAATTAACTGACAATTGCATTCACACACAAATAATTTAGGCCTATGAGACAATAATTATAATGTGCTATTTCTTCTCTTGTAATATAATTTCATGTAATTGCACCCTCACAACAATCCCATAGTGTGGAAATGAGATTAGGCCCTACGATTTGATCTGTTTACAGTCTAAACAGGAATAAAGTTTATCAGTGTTGTATTTTGTATCACATCTGGGTCACTGTCCCATGTCTGTGCTCCTACAAAGTAATCGATAATGCCAGGTTGCTCTCTGGAGTGGGGTCTCAAGGGGTCTGCTGGCCATCTTGTTAGCAAGACAGACTGTCTGTTGCTCCAGCAGCTATATTCCTACCATTGTCCTTTACTGCATTGAGCACCCATTTTATTTTTTTTTTAATTTATTAAAAAAAAAAAAAAAAAAAAAAAAGAGCACCTATTTATTAAATAGCATTCTGCCATTTTTGGTCATACATGTCCTGCCTTTTCACAATGACTTGCTTTATGCTTCATCCAAACACAATCACATATGTAATATTTAAATAAAATATTTTGGCATACATGTAAAAACACCATCATTAATGGTTATTTGGTTATAATGGTTACGGTCTAATCATTTAATTGTAATCTTCAAATTGGAGTGTGTTACAACCTCAAAACTGTTCAATAATGAGGCCCCTAACATAAATGCCAAATGAAGAGATATAAGAAATACAGTATGTAAAAATAATACAGTCATGTGAAAAAGAAAGTACTTTTATTATACTTTGTATTCTATGGTTTATGTCAGGACATAATAACAACCATCTGTTATTTAGCAGGTCTAAATATTTAGAAAATACAACCTGAGATGAACAACCCCACATGACATATTACAACGTGTCATGATATATTTCACAAACAAAAAGTACACCTTCAATAGCTTGTAGAACCACCTTTAGCAGCAATTACTTGAAGTAACTTTTTTCTCTATGAATATCAGTCTCTTACATCATTGTGGAGGAATTTTGGACCTCAATACTTTACAATGTGGCTTCAGTTCATTGAGGTTTGCAGGCATTTGTTAATGCACATAAGGTCCCGCCAGAGCATTTCAATTAGGTTGAGGTCTGGTCTTCAACTGGGCCATTGCAACACCTTTTTATTATTTTCTTTTACAGACGTTCTGATGTATATTTGCTGGTGTGTGTGGAGTTCAGTGTCCTTTTGCACGATCCAATACCAGCCAAGCTTTAACTGTCAGACAGGCCTCACATTTGACTCTATTGTATACAAAGGAGTTCATTGTTTACTCAATGACTGCAAGGTTCCCAGGTGCTGTGACTACAAAACAATCCCAAATCATCATCCCTCCACCACCGTGCTTGACAGTTGGTATGAGGTGTTTGTGCTGATATGCTGTGTTTGGTTTTCGCCAAATGTGGGGCTTTGCATTATGGCCAAACATCTCCACGTTGGTTTCATCTGTCCAAAAGATATTGTTCCAGAAGTCTTGTGGTTTGCTCAGATGCAACTTTGCAAACCTAAGCTGTGCTGCAATGTGCTTTGCAGAGAGAATGGACTTTCTACTGTCAACCCTTTCAAACAAACCATATTTGTACAATTCACCATAGCAATTTAACATTTTTTATCACAGGTAAATAATTAAAGGAACATTTCACCCAAATTAATAATTTTCAGATTTGATTGCTACATATTGTTCTCCCATTCCTTCTTGGATAATATACTGGTTGGATTGGTTGAATAGTGACTATTTTACTTCAAGGTATGGGAGTAGATTTGTCTTCCAGCATTCAGGGTGTTAGGGGTGAATAATTCATACATGGCTTTTGCAGGCAGGGCGAGGCAAAAATGGTCCGGCGCACAGGCCGGACCATTTTGGCCCACACTTAAGCACCCCTCCTGGGCATTAAACCTCGAAAGTTCCCAGCCGTATTCTTTGTAAAACAAAATAAAAATAAAAAGTTTAACATGCATTTTAGGTACTGTCATTTTGTGTGTGTGAGCTGTGAATGTGTGCACCTGCTTTTCTATAATTCTATGTTCTCTCTGCACGTCATGTATTGTAGATGAGAGCACTGGTGCCAAGATGCAGTGGGACACCGCCCTGGTCTGTGCATATGTGTCTGTTGTCATATTCACCGTGCTGACTCTGTGTGTCTGTGCCTGGGTGCTGCTCAAAGCATACAGCAAAGGGATTCCTGTAACTGCATGTAAAGTCTCAAACATGGTGTGAGTGTGCACACGCGCACGCACACACACACACACACACAAACTCTTCTCTCTCTCTCTCTCTCTCACGCACACACTCTCACTCTCTCTCTCTCTCTCTCTCGCACACACACACACAATCTCTTCTCTCTCTCTCTATCTCACGCACGCACACACTCACACACACACACACACCAAAAAACATTAGTAAAATGATAATCTTGGAAATCAACATTAAAAATGCATGTCTAACATCATGTTTACAAGGAAGCTGTCAATTATAAAACTGGAAACCTCCACATATATGATGGTAATGTTACACATTGTATTATTTCACAATAACAAATCAATGTAATATCTAAACTGTTTTGAAGATCATAACGTTATGGTGGATTTTTATTATTTACAAACTATTGTATTATTTTGACAGTATTATATATAATTGTACTTGCCAATCAAGCCTCATTGAATGTAAGAATGTTATAATTATGTTCTCAGTCTTATTGGCTGTTTTGCCTCTACTCTTGCCATTATTGCCATATTGAGGCAATACACACATTTTGAAATACATCATTAGATGCCTCTTTTAGTCACTATTGTGACCTCAGCCTTTTTCAAGAGCTGATGTGTCAGTGTATATTCTGTTTGTACTACTGTAGTTTTAATGTTGAAATAGGATTTATGGGATATATAGGAGTTTATTATGTTCTCAGTATCATTTTGCTGTTTATTTTTTATCACTTGCCAGTATTTCCACTTTAAGGCAGTACCGGTAGAGTTTATTCTATATTCTACTTCTAGTTTTTACGGAGTTTATAGGAGGTGCTTCTCAAACAAAAAATTTTTTTTATGCCATAATTCTTGCCAGTCTATCTAGATGCACTTTGTATTGTGACATGTGTTGTGCTTTCCACAGGACAGCTTTGATGAATTGGATCATGCAACTATTTGTTTACAGTATCCTGTGTATCATTAAAATAAGTGAAGCCTTGGTCAGTGTTTGCTTACAGTGTCACCGTGGTAATGCTGAGGTCACTGAAATGTAATAAAGAAACACCTTATAATCATTTGTGGTCATGCCCACCAAATTCCAGCACAAATTGAAATCAAATAGCATAATCAAACATAATCATTCAAATGAAATGAACAATTCCTTCCAAAACAGAATGTTTGTATTCTGGGTGTAAGAAATAATGTATGCCTGCTACCGCTACAACAACACAAAAATCATGTTATTCAAATACCCTCAGCCTAGATAACTTGACAAACACACACATCTGAGAAGCGAGGTGTGTGCTCTGCTGCATGAGACAAGTGTGACACATTATCACCATGTAAATGTAAAAGAACTGAACTGTAAACACAATGGACTATAATTTGATGATCACACTATGCTCGTCAAACAACACACAGGGTCATAATTAGCCCGTGTTCCCATGAATTGAAATGGCAGGCAGCTATTTATTACCTTACTAATAAACAAGTTTAGGCAAGATCATGATGTAATATATACAATGTATCCTATTGTAAGACATTCCATCACTGTGGTCTATAAATGCATGCTCAAGCAGGACACCTGCGAGTTTGCACCCCATATCAAAATGCCGAGCTGGGAAGTACAAATACTTAAGTACTGTACTGTACTTTTTACTTTTACTTCTTACATTTTAACACATACATGTCTGTACATTCTACTCATTACATTTTCAGCTAGTTATTTTTTACGTTATTAATGTTTTAGCAAACAACATGGTCAAAAACAAAATAAAATAATATCCCCGGTATTGGTGCATATTAGACGAAGCAGATAAAAATGATCTTTCAGTTTATGTTACGGAAACCATGATCGTCACAGTAGGCTACTGTAATTCATTCAGATTTGACAAAATAGGCTATGACAAAAAAATAAGTGGCAAATCTGGCCACTATGTAGCCTATGCAATATACATATTTAATAGCCATGCTAGTCAACTCTATCTTCTGTGTTTGGCAGGTTCTTATCTACATCACATCGATTGTCATCTAGGGCAATAGTTTTGGTTGTGTCTATGTCTGTGAGAAAATAATCCATGAAAGATGTGGGGCCTACATTGAATGCAGTTGTGTTTGTGCCAAAGCAATGAAAAATAATCCAGTTTAGCCCATATACTGCTGTTGTGCTCACCGTGTGAAGAGTTTTGGGTTCTAGCAATTGTAAAAAACTATATCATTATTTAGATTATATATTAATAAAATATTAATGTTCTCTCTAGGTTCAGTTAGCTTTGCCCAAAAGCAGCCGTACAAATGTCGTTCGTTCTTAATATATTTAGACTTTTTACTTTTCAGTACCAGCCTGTACTTTTTTCAATTTACTGCCTGTATTTCTTTACAGAAGTATAGTCTCTAGTACACACTAGAGAAAGTACATGGTATTTTCACGTGACATCAAAATTACAAATTACTCGAAATAAGTTATATTCGTTTTTGCATGTTTTTTTGCACGATGCACCGCCATGCATTATGTCTTAAATTATTAAAGATTTTTGAGTGACTTCAGTCAGCACTCAGCATCTCATTAGCCAAATTACTTCAAAATAGTCTTATTCGTTTGTGTGCGTAAAATAAAAATCTTCAGATGACGACACTTCTCAACAGAGGTGTGATATACGTACAATGATGCCTGAAGTATGGATGTCAAGGTCTCAATTTACCCCTAGAGGGCTCTATTGTATAATCAGGGACCCTGTAACCTCTGTGTGTGTGTGTGTGTGTGTGTGTGTGTACGTGTGTGTACGTGCGTGTGTGCGTGTGCGCGTGTGATTTATAGATATAAAATAAATAAATAAAAATGTGTATGTGTTTTGTTTGGAACTAATTTACCCTTGTTGCTGATTATACATTTGCATACAAAGTTACCACTTTGTCCAATAAGGGATAAGTAGACTGTATTTACATGCAGGTGATGCTTGCAGGTAAGTCTAGTATGTTTAACAATATTCAATTCTGTACCTTCTGTCTCTGTCTTGAAAACAAGCTCCTGTTCAGTTATCAACTCTTTTTTGCTTGTATTTGTTTTGCATTGAATGGTATGTTGATACTTTTATTTTATTTTTATTTAACCTTTATTTAACCAGGCACATTTGTTAAGAACATTTTCTTATTTGCAAACATGGCCTGGCAAGAGTAAGACGTCCTCTTGAGGACCCTGATCTAAACCCGAGCAGGTGTTTGTTGTTAGACTTCTGTGCTAATCATGGACTCTATATAAAAAACACCCTGTTCGAACATAAGGATGCTCATAAGTGTACGTGGTACCAAAACACCCTGGGTCGAAGGTCGGTGATCGATTTTGTAATCGTTTCATCTGATCTGAGGCCGCATATTTTGGACACTCAGGTAAAGAGATGGGCAGAGCTGGCTACCGACCACCATCTGGTGGTGAGTTGGGTCAAGGGGTGGGGGAAGACTGGACAGACCTGGTAAGCCCAAACGGGTAGTGCGGGTGAACTGGGAACGTCTGGAGGAGGTCCATGCCCATGAAATCTTCAAAATTTCAAAGCTTCCATTGCTGAAGCAGCGGCGGAGAGCTGTGGTCTCAAGGTCTTAGATGCCTCAAAGGGCGGTAACCTTCGAACACTGTGGTGGACACCATTGGTCAGGGAAGCCGTCCGACTGAAGAAGGAGGTCTTTTCGGGATTAGTGGTCTCGGAAGACACTGATGATGGTTGCAAGGTACCGATGGGCCCAAAGGGCTGCATCATCTGCCGTAGCAGAAGCAAAGCAGCGGGAGCATGGAGCACCAAAGTGTTTCTGGAAAATCGCACCTCAGGAGGGGGAAGCGGGGAACCATCCAAGCTGTGTACAGTAAGGATGGGACACTGTTGACCTCAACTGAGGAGGTAATTGGGCGGTGGAAGGAACACTTTGAGGAACTGAATCCGACTGACATGCTCTCTTTGGTAGAGACAGAGCTGGAGGCTGACGGGGAATCATCGTAAATTTCCCTGGGGGAGGTCACTGACGTAGTCAAACAACTCCACAGTGGCAAAGCCCCGGGGATTGATGAGAGCTGTCCAGAAATGCTAAAGGTTTTGGATGTGGAGGGGATGTCTTGGATGACACGCCTTTTTAACATTGCATGGAAGTCGGGAACAGTGCCAAAGGAGTGGCAGACTGGGGTGGTGGTTCCCCTCTTCAGAAACGGGGACCAGAGAGTGTGTACCAATTACAGGGGTATCACACTACTCAGCCTCCCTGGTAAAGTCTACTCCAAAGTGCTGGAGGGGAGGGTTCGGCCGATTGTCAAACCTCAGATTGAAGAACTACCATGCAAATTACGTCCGTCCAAGGATCCTGGAGGGGGCCTGGGAGTATGCCCTTCCGGTCTACATGTGTTTTGTGGATCTGCAGAAGTGCGTATGACCGGGTCCCTTGTGAGATACTATGAGAGGTGCTGTGGGAGTATGAGGTGAGGGGGGTCCCTTTTAAGGGAAAACCAATCCCTGTATGCCCAAAGCGAGAGCTGTGTACGGATTCTCTGCAGTAAGTCGGACTCGTTTCAGGTGGGAGTTGGTCTCCGCCAGGGCTGTGCCTTGTCACCAATTCTGTTTGTGATGTTCATGGACAGGATATCGAGGCGTAGGCGTGGTGGGGAGGGGTTGTGGTTCGGTGGTCTGTGGATCTCATCGCTGCTTTTGCAGATGATGTGGTCCTGATGGCATTTTCGGTCCGTGACCTCAAACACTCACTGGATAGGTTAGCAGCCGAGTGTGAAGCAGCTGGGATGAGGATTAGCACCGCTAAATCTGAGTCTATGGTTCTCAGCAGGAAAGCGAATGGTAGGGAATGAGTCCTTACCCCAAATGAAGGAGTTAAAGTACATCAGGGTCTTGTTCACGAGTGAGGGGACATTGGATTGGTCGGAGAATCTGAGCAGCGGGTGCGGTATTACAATCATTTCACAGGCGAGCTGAGCCGGAAGGCAAAGCTCTCGATCTACCGGGCAATATTATTTCCTAACCTCACCTATGGTCATGGTCATGACCGAAAGAATGAAATCACGGGTACAAGCAGGCAAAATTAGTTTTCTCAGGAGGGTGGCGGAGAAAGGGTGAGAGGCTTGGCCATCCACTGCTCCTTTGTGTCGAAAGGAGCCAGTTGAGGTGGTATGGGCTTCTGGTAAGGATTACCCCTGGGTGCCTCCCTAGGGAGGTGTTCCAGGCACGTCCAGCTAGGAGGAGGCCTCGGGGAAGACCCTGCTGGAGCTGCTGTCCCCGCGACCCGACTACGGATAAGCGGATGAAGATGGATAGATGGATGGATGGCATGTTGATGTACTTAAAGTACATTCTGAAATGTGTATAACTGATGCTGATGTCATTATTCTAAAATAATGTTTGCTTACAATTATTAATTACCTATTCAGTTTATAGCAATTTAAAAAAAAATCTTATGTGTCTAAACTATTCGTCAGGATGTCTTTTCTGTCTAATGTGATGGGAAAAAAACACATGTTTCAAGTAAAGCATGTTTATTTAAAAAAAAAAAAAAAAAAAAAACGTTTTGGACTCGGTCAAGGTCAGAATAGCCAGCTGACTTCTTCTCACAGCCTTCTCTGTTGATTTTGAAGTGTGTCTGCGTGTGTGTGTGTGTGTGTTTGTGTATGTGTGTGTGTGTGTGTGTGAGGGTGTTTGTTGGAGGGATGCAGATTGAAGTTGCCATATTCTGTAGTTACAGAAAATGCACTTCTCTTGACATCTTTGGTCAAAGGAGATATTGACAATGGAAGGCAAAGAAGTATTCTCAGGGTTAATATGTAATTTTGGCTGGGAGTGGGGGGTGGGGGGGGTGATGTATGGGGGGAAGATAATGTACAGCTTCTCTCCTTTTAGCAGCCTTCACAGCACACCGGACACCCCCGTGAGAAGAACAGCTCCTCAGACCGAGGAACGATGACACACAAATCATTAATTTTGAGAGACTTGTCTGTGCTTTTTCACAGAATGGAGCCATCTTACATTTGGCTGCATTTCCATTTTTTGCAGGAAGTGGGGTGTCATCTGCTTGTGTCGTCCGTCCCACAGGCTCAGTAACTGGAATCTGTCCCTGCTAAGTCGCAGTGCAGGGCCTGTCTAGTTACTGGACCCAGGGGACAGGCTGCTCTGCCTCCACAACACCAAGGCACCGTCGCCAGCCAGGACGTGAGGAGGCTGGAGTTTATACCAAATGGGTCTTCCCATATGAAGAAAGATCTAGATTCTCGAACAAGTGTAAGACTTCTTACATGTTTATGGACACTTTCATCCTTAGTATGTATGTTTTGCATATTCTAATTTAGTACCATGTACATAGAACCACAAGCTACGATGTACAGTATATGATAAGTGTATGACATACATATACTGCATATGCATGTAAAAATCACATCTTACAGTATATCATATTTACTTATACATACTTAACTGGCATAAAGCAAAACAGTAACTATATATAGAGGGGGCTAAATACCTAAATCTTGTATATGTCGTATTTCATTTATACAAAACACAAGTTTTCAAGTGATACGTATCTGACATTAGCATGTTTGGACAAATAGATCCAAAAGCGTTTTTATCCAGTTTCCATAGTGAGTCAGGGACTGAACCTGGGACCTTTTGACTTGAAGTTGACCACATTAACTACCCCTGACATCAGTATCAGACGATACATTTGTAATGAGCTATATACAATATCTTATTCCATTGCAAAACAATAACAATGTCAATACCGACAACAAGCTAGAAGTATTGTCTATAGCTAGCCTAGCGCCTAATGTTCTATATGTTCTGTAGTTATATTTGTCTATCGTAATAGTTATTCAATATGATAAAAAATATATATATATATATATTACTTGCTTTATTAAATATTTCTTTACCATGTACTATTTAATTTTACCACTTGGTGGAGTAAGGGAAGAGTGTAAAAAGTTTGTGTTGAGTCAAATGTCTCAAATGCATGTGCCAGATTTCTTCAGTTTTAATTACTTGTAGGACTGCATGGTAAACTACGCTACTGAAGTATACCTGAAATAATAAATAAACCCAGAACAAACAAAAACAAAGTGTTTCAATACATTTCTTTTCCCAATTATTTTATTTAAGAAAAGGACATATACCACCAAATCATAAATCAGTAGGCCTACATTTTATAATATATCCCTGTAAATTATTGTTTTAAATACACAATCCCACCTTACTTTTTTTCTTCTGGATGTAGATTATCCTCGTAAAAATACAGTGTTTGTTCTCATATAGTCAAAAATGTCAAGCTGGAGAAAACAGTTTAGCAATCTTCATGTGTAACAGTTAAATACAATTTATGTATTCTTCTTATCACCCATACGCCGGAAATGTCTCATAGTCAAACTACTAAGGTGCAATCTACAGATTCCAGAGAGGTCACTAGTCTATAATAAGACAAGTACTGCCAATACCACGCTCTCACACACAAGTGATATTCACAGAGGGAAAACACAGGTTGGCATTACACTACATCATGTATATGATATCTTTTTTGTAAAGATATTATATAAAACTTTTCTCTGCTGTGTTGCATTTAATATAGAAAATGGGATGTTTATATTGTATCTGAACATTTTGCCATACACTGTTGTCCAGGAGAGGACGAGATATGTCAGAAGTGACACTAGGCTATGAAAACACTGCAAACTAAATTAATAGGACATACTGCATGTGGCTGCTGGCTACTGAAAACATTATCTATATACTGATTTGCTTTTGACGATAAAACTGTGATTAGCAAAGCAGAATACTTCTCCGAACAAGCACAGACAAACACTTTCAAGGATTTCACAATATTTGCCAGTTTACACTCAATAACTAATATTGTGTTTTACAATAGTTTATTCAGAAATGTACTCCCTGTAGAAATGTTTTGTACACATTTACATGCTTTGCTGTGACAAACAACTGCAGTTTGCCACACAAACGAATTATTTACATTTTTGCAGGTACAACTGACATAAAACAAACATATGAAGACATTACCAGCCAGTAAAATGTTCATTCACAATATGTAGAAACAAGTAAGAAATTGTATTGTCAGTACAATGAAAAAACATCAAAAATTAAGATATTGCAATAATTAAATTCTCCTCTGGGTAAGAAAAACCTAAACAAATAAACCCTAAACAGTTCTGTCTGAGTTGAGCAGAGCTATGTGCTGTCAGCTCGTCTAAACAGGCCTACTGTGCTTCATCATGACCTCTCACCCTAACAAAGGCATAGTGGAGGTACCCACCACCTGTCACAATGGTAGAGACGGCTCTTATCCACACTGTCCTGGCATAGAATAGGTCTTCTTCAGTCTAAGAATAATGTGTGGTGAGGGGATGGAGGGATATTGTGTGCTCAGGATGACAGCAGTGACTATGAGCAAGTGGCACATTTGCCACTAGGGGGATTTGTGTGTGTTGGAAGGGATGCTGTTTTGAGGACAGACTCAGTACATTGCGTCCTCATATATGTCCGTTTGCAGGCAGAAGAGGACCCCTCCGCCTAGCATGAAGATGGTGGCACCCCAGCCTAGGCCGTAGCCCCAGTTGAACTCGTGGTATGTCTGCAGAACTGTTCCGTCAATGAACTTGATCGGGTAGAGGACCAGAGCACAGGCCTGAACGACCACTACAACCACAGAGATCAAAACCAGTCTAAATAAAACATGCTCCATTCCATTTCACACAAAAACACAATATAATGTACACCTAATGCCTATTTCAAAACTGCCAAAGAACGAAAGCTAAAGTGAGTAATACAATTAAAATAATAAAACTACAAAATATACCTAAATAATTCTATAGAGCCAGTGTTATTGCTGGCTTTAGTAATGCATTATTTGATCAGATCTTGTGGGGAACTGATCCACACAAATGTTCCATGTGCTAAGAGAAGCCCACTTCAATGGCATGATAGGAAAAAAATACTAATTTTGCTGCCATTCGTAAATTACTAGTTTAAAAATAGGACCAATTATACGTATGTGGCTGGGAAGTGCATCATTCTGTTTTCCATATCACAAGATTAACTTTTTTACTGAGATACAACTGCAAACGGTTTGGGGAAATGATGTGTCAAATCAAGGATTTTTATCAGTGAGACATAACCTTTTTGTATTCTTTGAAACTAACAGTCTCCAATTAATACATTTTGAATACAATGATATCCTCAGTGTAACCCACAATGAATGACCCACAACCCACTTCCACACGTCCATGTACTGCACAGAAAATGTTTTTACTCTTGAATTCGTTCAAAAACATTAAATTCCAGTGGTGAATGTGATGGCGGCAGTGTGGGTGTTTGTGTGAAATCCCAGGCACACTGTGGTCTACTCAAACACCAGTGGCTATTACTTTTCACCTGGTAAATATATGAGAAGGAACTTTGTATTAACTTACTCTGACTCCGCCTTTCCTTTCTAGAGAAAAAGGCAACGGGGTTTGCAGAGGGAGAATTCCAACCAAAGAATGTGACTGTGTTGCTGGACTGTGCTGACTGGCTGCTGAGGTCATATTTTTGGCCCAGCAAATAAATTCCATTCTTCCAGCCACAGAGGCAGAGTTAGGGGCATTTTGACAAACGGATCCACCCTTAAAACAGCGTGTCTGAGGACCCATGTAATGTTTAGAGCCCTTTTTCTCTCAAGACCCTTAAAAACAATTAAGCACAAGGAAGGAAAGCGATAAAATGTCCCACCTTCCCTCTTCCTTCAGTAAATGACTAATAGGCAAAGCCACAGTCATTAAGTCCACTAAAGCCTGGCCAAGCACACATTGGTCTCCTGTGACTAATGTACTGACTAAGTTCTGTGTCCTGCTCGCTGACACGATATGTACATTTACAGAGGAGTAACAATCTGTGAGCGTAAACTAACACTCCTGGAGGGTATTGAATTGGGGAACGTCCTATAGGCATGTTTAGCCTGAACTAAATCCAAAAAGAGTGTTATTTAATCTGCTTTTACACTTTAGACACTAATGAGACTAGCTACTGTGCTAGGACATAATGTGGCAGTGCGACCATGTTGGTCTTTCCTCCGCAATTACATTCATGAAATATGGACTTTTTTTTTATTTTAATTATGCCTTTCTTGGATACAAAAGCTCTCATCCCACACCACGTCTGCCACAAACAAAAAGTAGTTTTTTCAGACAGCAAGTAAAATAGATTTGCATAGTGTCTGTGGGAGAAGTTTGTCTTTATTCCAGTGACCTTGCCATATTGGTAACAGTGCAAGGTCTGCGGTTGCTTTGTCTTGGCACAGAGACCAGCTGTTTTGGACTCTGAAGAGTGAGCTCAACAGAACACCACTGTTAATGTGGACAACAGAATGTTGTTATATGTAATAAAACTTGTGTGTAATGAAGTTGTTGTGGACATCACACCTAGGCCATATACTGTATTTGCACATGTATGAGGAATGTACAGACCAACAGAAGATAAACGTTTCATTCTAAAAATATGAACTATGAAATTGAATTGCTGAAACATCTAAATGATGTCTGGCATATTGACAAATTAGTAATTTCATTCCTTTCGAGTTATCTATCCAGATTTTATGGACTATGTGTCATAAGTGTGATAATTTTGGATACTTAGTTTATTCTAGTTTTAATTCGCTGCCTAATTTATTTATCAGCTAAAGTTTTACTTTTTGTTTGGGTTTCGGAAGAGTCCAAAATTCACATAATATCTTCACCATGTTGTTACTGGTTAAATGCATTCTGGGCTTAAAATAAAATACAGCATAGTTGGCAAAATTGCTAGAAATCTATGCAAAATTCCGAAGACTAAAATGGACCCTATTAATAGGCTGGTCGGATTTGACCTGTCTGACACCCACCCCCACAGATATCAACCCAGAGCATTTCACTCACTGATATCTGACATATGTCCATGGTGTTTCTATTAAATAATGATGAAATAATGTAGAAAGGTGACATCAAATGTTTTCATCAAGTCAGTGTACAACACAAACAGAAGATAGAGTGAGATAAGGAGAATAGAGTGAGATAAGGAGAATAGAGTGAGATAAGGGGAAGAGAGTGAGATAAGGAGAATAGAGTGAGATAAGGAGAATAGAGTGAGATAAGGGGAATAGGGTGAGATAAGGAGAATAGAGTGAGATAAGGGGAATAGGGTGAGATAAGGGGAATAGAGTGAGATAAGGAGAATAGGGTGATAAGGAGAATAGAGTGAGATAAGGGGAATAGGGTGAGATAAGGGGAATAGGGTGAGATAAGGAGAATAGAGTGAGATAAGGAGAATAGAGTGAGATAAGGAGAATAGGGTGAGATAAGGGGAATAGGGTGAGATAAGGAGAATAGAGTGAGATAAGGGGAATAGGGTGAGATAAGGAGAATAGGGTGAGATAAGGAGAATGGAGTGAGATAAGGAAAATAGAGTGAGATAAGGAGTATAGAGTGAGATAAGGAGAATAGAGTGAGATAAGGAGAATAGAGTGAGATAAGGAGTATAGAGTGAGATAAGGAGAATAGAGTGAGATAAGGGGAATAGAGTGAGATAAGGGGAAGAGAGAGATAAGGAGAATAGGGCGACACTCACCTGCAGTGAAGAGGAACACAGCCACTGTGCGATAGTGCTTCTTCTGCGTGCCTACACATAAGGATATGAGGGCAAATAGAAAGGCCACCAGGGTTACCACGGTACCAGCCAGCAACAACACCAGGGTGGCAATCTGCCAGTCTGCAGGACACACGCACACGCACACACACATACAGGTTACAGGGGACTGACAAACGCTTAATTCAGAGGACTGTTCTGCTGGATTGAATTGAACCGCTGTGTTGGCAAACATGACACAAGAGTTAGGTTATGTCCCATGGTGCAATGTGGGAATGTACAAAGCGCTTTGGGAGCATGAGAGGAGAACATCAATTATTTTGAACATAAAGCTATCCAATGCTACAGTGTACTGCAGTTTTCATATTGTCATAATGTGTGAAATGGTGATATTTATTGTAGGTTATATGTTTATTCTTTGTTTTGGCATGACATGAATTATAAACAAAAAATATGTATTCAATGAACAATGTCGTTTGTGGCATCTTAATAACTTTATAATAACATTTTTATTTTTGCTTTCCTCAATGGAAGTAAAATCTGTAATCAGGCAACAACAAAAAAGGCACAAATGTGTGAACAATGTCTGTTGCATACGAACAGTAGGCTATCATGAGGTTTTAGGATGCATGTGTCCCTTGGATTGATCACAATAAATGGCCACTCTAAAATGTGCAGTTTAATCACACAAATGAAAGAGCATGATATTATCAACTAATTTTTCAGATGCCATCAGAATACGTCCAAAAGGTAACACCAAGAGAGCTAACGCAACAATGATGCTGTTGCTTTAGTGCGTGAGAATGTGCAAAATAAATCTGCGTTTTCAAGTTAGGTGCCCCCTTCACCTCAACACGCCCATCCACTGTGGCTTCTAACTCTCCCAGTAGCCCCGCCCCCTATTCAGCCATGCACATTCCACAACATCACAGAGCCATCAATCACATCCAGTCACTCTTTCTTTCCTCGCTCTGTGCCGGTGTGCGTGTGTGTGCGTGTGTGCGTGTGCGTGTGTGTGAGACAGTAGTTGGCAGGTGTCTGGTCAGTCTTTTGAAAAGCAGTATATGGTTTCTGCACTAGGCATATATAGTCTAAATATATGGTTTCTGCACTAGGCATATATAGCCTAAATATATGGTTTCTGCACTAGGCATATATAGCCTATTTGTTTTGGTTAACAAACAAGATACGAATATGATTAGGCTAGTTGTCAAGTTACATAGTCCCTATGTGTTAGAAGAAAAAGGAAACCATTAATTTACCAGTTTTAAAAGCTATAATTAGTTTCGGGCACCAGAATAAGTATCTGACCTACTGGGTTAAAGTTTGACAGTTTTGATGTAAACGTTCTGCAAATAGAAGCAGCAGGAACATTGACTGACCAAGGTCGCAAGAGTGAATTCCTAGATGCTGATAGCTGTCCATGGATTGCTCAGTTAATGTGTCCACTTTTTATCAGGCAACCTTGCAGGTTCTTCTAAGCAATAGTCTCCAGCTAATAGGCCTAAACAATACACTCGTAAATAGTAATATCTCAACATTAGGTTATACAGAATTCATCCTGACAGGTTCAGAAATAAACAAACGCCAGTAGCTTGAGAGAACCCATGACACTTGTCTTGCCATTTAAGAAGGCTAGGTTACATCATTGACCCATAAAACAGGGTTAGAAAATTAATTAGAATTACATTTTAAAAGAAAAGGAGCCTCACCTGATGTAAATGTGGAAAAGCAACTCCATTCAGGTTTGTCTGTCAAATGTCGCGCCGCAGATTTAGTGCACGATTCCCATAGGGACAAAGAGAAATGCTCCGCTGTTACCCAAGCTGGGCTCAGGAGTGCGACGATGTCCAAACACAGCGCGAGAAATACACAAAGCAAAGCGATCAACTTGAAGGGTCGGAAAACATACATTTCATTTACAGACATGTTCTCATACTAAGATGACGGAGACGGTTATGCTTATATCGCCGTGCTCAGATCCAAGTGTAGAGGTATTTTCACCATACCCATATGCGCATCACTTAGAATCAAGTAGTAGATATTAAATTAGTAGTTTCCGGGTTGACAAGGCACACAAATGTGCAAAGTAACAGTCAACCACTGACAATTATTTATAAATTATAATAACAAATGAAAATAACCAGGCCTATAAAAACTAAATTAATTAAAATAATAATATCCCATGTCCTTGACATTGGTACGTTGCGTTTCTTAATGTAAAAAGCCGTTAAAACGATTTCAAGAAATGCTCTTACTTTGAAGGCAGGAAATACAAAAAAGGGAAATGTAGTTCTACATTGACAGCTTTCTTGACAAAGTAGCTCCTTGTGATTTAGCATAAAGTTGCCTGTCAAACAGAACAGTTTTTTGAGAAGAGAAACATTTTATATAACATAGGCTACAAAGCAACGTTAATGTAAAGTGATCATGACCATTGTAACAATTCTGTAGCTTAGGCTATTCAAAAAGAGGGGAAACTCGTAACTAATATTTAAGTACCCAGATCTGTATAACTGCACATTTTTGTGAAGGAAAGTGGATAGATAATGAATCTAAAAAATATATACAAACATGTTTATGCAATTAAATTAATAATCCAATGACTAATAATTCCAGCAGGTGGCAGAAGTGCTACAATCTCAAAACAGGATACTTCACAATATTTCTTGCAGCTTTGCCATAAACCCCCAGAACTTTGTTTTGTCATTGTCATGATTTTAGGATTGATGTATTATTGGTGAATGAGTCAGGAAAAAACAAAGCAAGAAACATGATCATGGAGTTTGGTCATAGAACGGTTTTGGCATGCCCCTGGCTGGCCTGGCTGGCCTGTCCTTCAAACCTGCAGGGAAACCAACCTGACTGAGGAGGAGGAGGCCCATTGGTTGGAGGCCACATTGGAGGTCACTAGGAGATGTCTGACTGCCTCTGCTCTCCTGTGGTTTGTTATTGAGTGAATTGTTCTCTACAAAAATAATGGGATTGGATCATTCTGAAACTGGTTGTTCTATCGTTCTTGTATCTTGTATAAAACACTTCCATCTACACGAGATGATTGCACTTGTATAAACGTAATTTTCTACAGTTAATATATAAAAGACATATGTAAAGGCATGCAGACACATACATAAATTGCACCTATACACGCACACGCACACACGCACACGCACACGCACACACACACACACACTCACATTTCCACTCTTACATTAGGCAACAGGAGATTCGCTTTTGAAATGAATGTATTTACACTTTAGTACAATCACACATATATGCAACAAAGAACAAAACAAGGGAATATAACCAGTGAGAGCTACAGTAGCTAGCTTCTTCTTTATTAGGTGCCAATTATATTATTATATTAATTATATTCAAATGCTAAGTAAATTGTAAACAACCTTTTCCAAATATAAAAGCAAACATACATACATATTGAATATGAAACGGAAAACATGCATTTTATCAGAAGTTTTACCCTGTAGATTTAAGGACACAAGACCAAAGCTTGCTTGCTCCTGGGCTCCCATTTTGGCTCTATACCCTCCTATTATTTCCTTGTGCCTAGATTAGAGGTTTTCAGTGTGTGCAACATAATGAGCATCTCAGACTAATGCCACCCCTCTCAGTCTAAATGGCATTTCCAGGCTGCCAGCAGAGCATCTTCATAAGGGGGGGGAGTCTAGTATTAGGCTCATCCAAGGACACGGTAATGCCCATTTCCTTTAAATGCCCCTGTTCCCCTGAGAGAACAGCCAGTGTGTTCTGTCATGCCCGTCCAAAAGCCCCTCATTAGAAAATCTGCAAAGTAGACTAGGCAACTTGAGACACCACACAATAGTAACTCCCCACGATGTGATTTGAGACACCATGATGGACAGCCAGGTCATGTCTTTACAAGC
>JAODUH010045961.1:3760-19801 GCA_027564835.1 Typhlichthys subterraneus
GTGTGAACCTGATGTATAGGTGTACTATAAGAGAATGATACGTTCAATTTAAACCTGTTGTGTAGGTGTACTTTAAGAGAATGTTAAGTGTGAACCTGTTGTGTAGGTGTACTATAATATAAAGTTAAGTGTGAACCTGATGTATAGTGTACTATAAGAGAATGATACGTTAAATTTAAACGTGTTGTGTAGGTGTACTTTAAGAGAATGTTAAGTTAAGTGTGAACCTGTTGTGTAGGTGTACTATAAAATAATTAGTTAAGTGTGAACCTGATTATAGGTGTACTATAAGAGAATTATATGTTAAATTTAAACATGTTGTGTATGTGTACTATAAGAATGTTAAGTTAAGTGTGAACCTGTTGTGTAGGTGTACTATAAGAACAGCCACCCTGACTTCCCTGAGGGAGGGAAGATGTCTCAGCACCTGGACAACATGACTGTAGGAGACTGCATTGACTTCAGAGGACCCAATGGTTTGCTGGTGTACAATGGGAATGGTATGGGACTGCCTACTACATGTAAAAGAGAGATGAGCCATAGACGTGCCATCGTGTACTTAGATGCAGATGTCAATGTTATTATTGACCAACAGATGGCACTATAAGCTAAGATGGTGTCAGAGTGTACGGTACTAGTAGTCCTACCTGTTCTTAACAGGTAGGCTACTGTTATTTTATGGTTCTATGGCTAGGACATGACACCTGTGATTTTTTCCTTTTAGGTAAATTTTCAATCCGCCCTGACAAGAGGTCTGAGCCAAAGCTTAAGAAGTTCAAACACATTGGTATGATTGCTGGTGGAACAGGTTTGTGTGCCTACTTTAGTTATTTCTACTATATTTTTCATATTTAAAATAGAGTTAACAATGCTTGCTTAAACAACTCAACTACCATACCCACATTATGCTGCAGAATGGAATAAAAGCTAGTGTTGATCCCCGATCAATATTGCACAAGTTAAATGAATAAAAGTCACCTTCTGACAGACAGTACATGTCTGTTACAGGGATCACACCCATGCTACAGTTGATACGTTGCATTACAGCAGACCCTAACGACAACACCAGGTGCTCCCTCATATTTGCCAACCAGGTAAGCGCTTGTGAACTTCACTTCTGGTGACCTATATACGCATTATTGTAGGAGGATAAATACGTACCAAGTAGTATACAGTAAATACTTGTCTCCCACCCACAAGTTATTTTTAATACGCTGCAAGATGACAGCTTCTCTACAGTATATGATTGTACTACTGTACCATGTTCAGTTAGTGTCTTACACTGTGGTGTCAGGTTTACATAAGAGCAATGGCACCATGTTAATTTGAGCCTTTGTCTCAGACTGAGAAGGACATCCTCCTGAGAGAGGAGCTGGAGGAGGTCAAGAGAAACCATCCTGATCAAGTGAAGCTCTGGTTCACTCTGGACAAACCTCCACAGGGTGAGTTTGCTAGACCGGGGGGGGGATTGAGTCACAAGATTTAGATGGCTTCTGCAGATTATTAATATTATATAGAATATTCTAATATTCAGATCATATTTAAATATTAGCAGTGTTATTCTTGATCTATTTTATTGTCTATGTTTCAATGTCCATGGGTTTGTGCAGACTAAAAATATAATGAGCTATGCATTTTTGATTCAGAACAACAACTGACAACATAATGATGTGGAATATTGGTTCACTCCCTGGTCACATGCTTCAGAAGCCCTCCAAGCCATTCAGAGTCTCCTGAATGGAATATTAAATGCAAACAAGCCAACTGAGGGAAAATCCCTCCAGGCGAGCATGTCAGTTATAGCCTTCCAACACTTCCAACAGGGTGCTGCAGTACTTTTTGCTGCGTCTTTTTGAGCATAATCCCTAAAGTTAAAAGGACATTGATGAGCACAAAATCATTACATAAGCCCTTTTAATGAAAGCCTTGAACATAATGCTAACACTCTGCCTCTTTGAGCAGCCATTAGTTTTACACAGAATAGAAACACATCCCTGTTAATCATTACTCATCAGCCAAATTGCAAATGCTAATCTTCCTGAACAGTAATCATTTATTTGGCCCCGGAGGACAAGATGCCTATCATTAGATTAAAACATGGGGATATCTCTGTTAGCTCTTACTGGTGTCGTCTAAATATACACTTCTAGAACAGTGTTTCCCAACCAGGGGTACGCCTACCCCTAGGGGTACTTGAGCAGTTTGCAGGGTGTACGTGGAAAATTTGGAGAGTTACAAATTATTTACAAAATCATATGAATGTCGATTGCTAGAGGAAAATGTATAGGCTACTGTAGGTATGCAAGAGCGCTGCATCTACTGTCTACTTATCCAGGGTGGGTGTCAATTGTTACACCACTCTGAAGTTCACGTCAAAACGGCACACAATCGAATCATCTAGATGCTGACACATACTGCATGTGTGGTCAATAGAATACGATTAGGAAAAGCACCAACACATGAGTATGGGGGTACTATTGCCTTGGTGTAACAGCTCAAGGGCTACATAAGACAAAATAGGTTGGAAACCACTGTTCTAGAAGACGGCCGCTGATGTCACATACTTACTGTCAAATGTTTTAGATCTAGTCTATCGGTGTAACACACTACTCTAATACGTTTTAGTGAAGAGGTAGGCCTATTGCTGAAATCTTCTACTCTCATTAAAGGTAATTCAAGCGGGATATAGTAGCACTCCATTCATGCTTTCTATTTCTCTCTAGACTGGAGCTACAGTTCAGGGTTTGTGAACTGTGACATGATCCGGGAGCACCTTCCTGCTGCGTCCAGTGATGTACTGGTTGTGCTCTGTGGGCCACCACCAATGATCCAGTACGCCTGTCTGCCAAGCCTGCAGAAGTTGGGATACACAACAGACAACATCTTTGCATACTAGCATACCATCACTGTTACATAAGCGTTTGTGTAGAGCTACATGTTCATATAACTGGTGACAGACCCACTGTTTATGCCAAATAAACGCAGAACCATTTCCAAGGTTTGACTTTTTGACATAATACAAATGACAAATAAATAGGCTATAGCTGTTGTCTCTATAATAAACCACACACAGTCCATCCATTTACACATAATATTGATGTACAGTATGTTTGTTGTATTTAAATAAGACATACATATCCTACAGCTGGTAAGTACAAAATAAACAAATGCGAGGTGAAATTATGGAATTATAAAATGTATTAAAAAAGAACACAATAAAGATTGCAATTTTCTATCCAAAAAGTAGCCTGCCCTGACGGCATACATTTTATAATTTCTATCCAATCAGGAACTCCAGAGTGTCTCTCTATTTCCGCATTGTCATCGCGGCCAATGGGCGTGTCTGCGTGTTTTCACGCAAAGTTTGTAAGGAAGAAAAGATAGATTTATACTCAATGTTAGCAGAAATATGTTTAGTAAACGCGACGTTGGCTTATACAAATTGATCAGTAGCACAATAATTTATAGCTTTATATTTTTTATCGTATTCTCTTGCAGAAATCTATTTTGTGAATCTGCAGAAATCAGTCCAGAAAAATCTCTTATCTGGGGTCCTGGACTGGAACCCAATGCAACATTACCAGTTCAATATTTTTTTATTCAGGCTGTAGATTCCAAAGGAGACAATCTGACCGTTTCACCAGGTAAAGTAGGCCTATTGCATTTTCTTAGTCAAAATAATTCCTTAGTCGATATAATTTATTAGGTTAGTAGCCTACCCACATTTGGCTGTAGGCTATAAACTTAACGGTAAACTCAACGTTTATGGAGTTGGTTGGAGTTAAGTCTCCGACAGCAGCCAAGACTAGACTATAATGTAGAGTAGATTCTGGGGTTCACTATACTTAGCTAATTACATGTTAGACCTACTTTATTATAATGCTTGCATGGCACATTTGGCCACCTTAGTGTGAGGCCTAGCCTATCTTTTCATGACGCTCATTGTCCAATTACCCCCTTCGTGTAGGTAAAGACACTTTTAAACTGAAGATATCTGTGCTGACCCAGAAAGAGCATGTCCGCATCCATGCATCTTCACCTCTTGACAGAGGGGATGGGACGTTTCTGGTCAGGTATCGCCTGTACGGCACCTCGTTGAGTGGGCTGAAGGTTGAAGTATTCCACCTAGATACTGCTGTGGCCAAGTCACCCTATATCCTCCCAGGTACAGTATGTTGCACCTGTATTAACAATCTGATGAATCTACTCTGTTGCCTATAACTTCAGGCGTATAATTGTAAATCAATCATTGAAGATGGTTTTGTATTTGATTGGAAAATTCACAGTAACACAAGATAATCCAATGGTCTGGGTTTTTGTTGATTACCGCAGGCAAAAAGAAGAAAATGTCTAGCATGGACCCACATATTTCATGCTAATTTTGTACTGTCTTATCCGATTACAAAAGATTGGTTAGGGACATTGACTCCCACCTGAAAGGTCATAGGTTCAGCCTACCTGTAAACATCCTTGAGTAAGATGTATTTCCTGCTTGCCTAACCTGTCACTGTACAGTAAATGTCTTAGCATATAATGGCCTAACTGTAAATTGTAAAATCATCTGTTAGATTGCTTAATACATGAAAAGTAAAAGAAGAAGTTAGACGTCTCATCTTTCTTTCACTTTCACTTTTTCTTCCTCTCTTTGTTGTGGCTGATCCCCCAGGTCCATTGTACCACGAGTACTGCGACTGCCCTGAGCCTGACGCCTCCGTCTGGGCACGCGTCATGCGCTGCCCCCTGGAGGAGCCCCAGGTGTCGGAGGACCTGGGCCCGTTCAGCACGGTGGACCTGGAGCGCCTGCGTCGGGAGGTTCCCAGCAGGTTTGCTAACAGAGGGGGTCTCATTCACTACGCCGTCATCGACAACCAGGTCTACCGCCGCACGCTGGGGAGATACACAGACTTCAAGATGTTCTCTGACGAGATGCTGCTGTCGCTAACCAGGAAGGTCTGGCGCTGCGGACGCCCAAACCGCACCGCACACACCCTCTAGAGCCCCAGTCTAGCAATATAAATGTAGCATACGGACATCCCCCCGGTACCTTGACCTTTTTAAAGGCCAACGCCCACTGGTGGCGTCTGACGGGCGCTGACGCCAAGGTTTAGAACGACTGTTCTATTTCTTGAGCGTCAAGCCATAAAAGTGCATTGAATATCTGCAGTGGCGTTGACCTTTATCAAATTGGCTCCATATTTACTTTGTTGTAGCCTCTGAACGTAATTGGCCATTGCAAAGGTAGAGCCATCTAGTGATACTGCATCAGTGTCAACGTTTAGAGTACATGTTATTTATTATAAGGCCCTGTTTTGTTTACAATCCATTGTTATGGTACATTCGTTACATTAGTTTTCCTGTTTTTACAGTCCTGTGTTGCCCAACAGTTTGTGAACGCCTGTTTAACAAAAATGCATTACATTGTGTTCACAAGGTGAAGTTGCCCGACGTGGAGTTTTACATCAATGTTGGCGACTGGCCAGTGGAGACACGGGGGGCAGACGCCAGCCCCGGACCCCTCCCTATCATGTCCTGGTGTGGCTCCACAGACACCAGAGATATCGTCCTGCCGACGTATGACATCACTCATTCTACCTTGGAGACCATGAGAGGCGTGACCAATGACTTGCTGTCTGTCCAAGGAAACACGGGTAATGAATACAGACGTGTCCTAACTAATAGAATTCCTTTCTCCACAAAACAATCTGCATCTTTATACTTATTCAACGTAAACTGTATGTATCGTGTTTACAGGGATATGAGAGAACCTGAGTTTTGTTGTCATGTAAACGCAATATCCTGAATATGATCAAAACCGGATAAGCCTCATAACCGGGATACACAATCCATGTAACCAAGCGGACTGTTACCTGCTATTTCATCCATTATAACAACATGTGCTTCTTCAGGGCCTCCCTGGGCAAATAAAACGGAAAAGGCCTTTTTCCGAGGTCGTGACAGTCGAGAGGAACGCCTTCACCTAGTCTCTCTCTCCAAGGAGCACCCAGACCTTCTGGATGCAGGCATCACAGGCTGGTTCTTCTTCCGGGACAGGGAGAAAGCAATAGGACGAGCGTCACTGGTTGGATTCTTTGACTTCTTTAAGGTGAACCATATTTGGGATTCTTTTGTTTAATCCTAATCTAATTTTAAATGCTGATGATTCAGAATGACTACACAATACTAGACTTGTTTTTCCCCACGATGCAATGCAATGTTTGTTGCCATGCCATTAGGGGACAGGATGGTCTAGTGTTCTGGGTGTTGGGCTCCCAGCCGAAAGGTCATGGGTTCAAACCCCGGTCTTAATATACCTGTAAGCATCCTTGAGCAAGATAACCCCCTACCCCCCCAACTGCTCACGGTGGTTGGTTGCAGCAATCACCATTGGTGTGTGAATGGAGGCAAAATACTGATAAAAGCACTATATAAAAGCAGTCCAGTTACCATTAAGCAAGCAGGCAGACAGTTGGTCACATTGCTGTTTTGACACCATTCATAAATATATTTTGTTGACTTCCTCTCATCAATGTGGGAAGTTAACCTAAAAAAACTTGAAACATCTCTGTGGGTGGACATTTCTTTCAACTGGTGTTTACTGTATAAGGGTCACTGCTCAAGTGTCTGTATTTCAACTTGGTCAACAATGCAAACATTTAGTTGTAGTTTGAAGTGCAGAGCCCTTCAACCATCTTTATTTGTCTCCAGAGGGCAAATGACAGACATAGATACAGGATTATAACAACTCAAAGAGCCTACATGCTGAATGTTACACTGAGGGAGAACAACAGTGGTCCCAAATCAACATGGGTGTGTAAATAAAAACGAAACACAATTTGGACTGAACGTTGTGAACGTCTTCAGTGAAGACAATGAACGTCTTCACCATACGGTTTTGTTTCCATGTTTCCTCAAACATTCCACCATCCTGAACACAGGGATAGTTTGCTAAGACAGACAGCTGGCCGCCCCTCCCACCCATCGCCAGTTCTCCTAAGGTGTCACTACCTTGCTCCCTACAGATGCATCAAAACCATAACGTGAATTCAAACGCTGTCATTTCACAACACTTTTGTCTCGCACATTTCAGTACAAGTACCAAGTCAACGTGGATGGAACAGTTGCTGCCTACAGGTTTCCCTACCTGTTGCTGGGCAACAGCCTGGTTCTGAAGCAGAGCTCTCCTTACTATGAGCACTTCTACTCCCAGCTGGCTGAGGGTGTCCATTATGTTCCCGTGAAAAGAAGCCTTTCCGACCTCATCCAGCAGATCAAGTGGGCCCAGAGCCACGACGCAGAGGCCCGGGAGATAGCTAAAGCGGGCCAGGCGCGGGCCAGAGAGCTCCTGCAGCCCCACAGACTCTACTGCTACTATTACAGAGTGTTTGACATATACTCCAAACGGCAGACCGGCAAAGCCACCAGGCATTCTGACATGGAGCTGGTCTCTCAGCCTTCTGACCACACGGCTGCTTGCACGTGTGGGCGTCAGGGGCGAGAGGGACATGGAGGTGGAACCTCGGTAGGGAAGGATGAACTATGACGCATGCGTTTTTAAGGTAGCAATTATTTTATTATTACTGGTTGTACTGGTTTCTGTGTTCTGCTCTGATATCCACATGGAAGAAACGTTACATTATGATGCTCAAAAATGAATATGAGCTAGTTAGAAACTATACGGATATGTGTGGGTGTAGGAAACCGATTCTTATCAGATACATTATGTCCCAACAGTTCTACCTCAGCCTAAGTTATAGCTTAAGACATCAACTTGAACAAGATTCGCTGAACTGAAATTGTGCGTTTTTGTGGCAGTGCTGTTTATGTAAAGCTCTGAAAAGTTGAATTGAAGTGGCAACAGAGTGTATTAGCATCCACCAGAATGTAGTATTATTTTCTTTCACTTTTTTTGTTATGCCATTTTTTTTTACTTTTAGTTTAGGAACACATTTGGGTAATGCAGCTTTCTAGTTCACATCTAAATGTGCTTTTACACAGACGTAGCTAGCGAATGTGTGGAAGGTTCTGGCTAGCTGATCATTGTTTTTCTGAACAATAAAACTATTCAGGTACACTAACTTGTATGGTAAAGTGCATTGAAATGTATAACCAAGAGTTTCATGTTTACTCATCAAGTTCTTCAAGAAACACTCTGCCAGTTAGCTTCTTCTGGCGATCATTTTGTTGAGCTGGATTTTTGTCTGGCTGAGACAAATAATTACATTTTTATTCAGTGTCAAAATACAGTATATGTATTATTTATTATATCATAGATACTGAAGCACTTGAATACATGTTATGAAATATCTTGTTTGCAAGGTAAAAGTGTCTCCCCTAGAATATACAATATAGGTATACATTGGACACACAGAAATAAAGATTTATATTGAAGATAACTTACAGTGCAGTAATGACATGAAAAGTAGCCCATTATTCTGGAAAATAAACCCCTATACATTAAACTAAAGTGTCAATATACTGTACTGTATACTGTACAAATGGTTTTCCCCTTCCAAATAGTAGTCTAAGATCTTTATAACGTGTATATATAACAGTGCATGTACACATAACAAATAATATTGAAATTAAATATCTCCACTCAGCAGTGGAGATATTTCATGGTAACTTTTGTGTTAATTATTATTAACATATAATTAACATAATTAATGTTTCTACATGTTCACATACTGTAGGTTTCAATTGCAATGCAGCCAATGTCCTCAGAACAGAAATATAATGAGAAAATAACAATCTAGTCTAGTTTAATTGTGGATGTTATGTGACTGGACATGTGGGAATCTTCCTCGGGCAGCACTGGATTTGATCTTCTTTATTAAGATAAACAAACATTTGACTTGGCTCCTACTGTCTTTTGTTAGTATGTAATGTCATTGGATCAATGTTAGTTTGAAACAATGAAACCATTGGTTTATGCTAGAATGTAACCAATAGTTCTGAACACCAATTTTCTCACAAATATAACATTTTGCCTCAGATAATTTTGTGTTAGATTCACTGGCTAACATGTATAAAAGAACTACTTAGTAATTTTAGTCTTACATTTAGTTATAAGCACCATTGAAGTTGACTAGACTTGTATGAGAAAGTTTGAAGTTTTGTAGAGTTCCTCTGACTGCACCCATTATCTTACAGAAACATTCATTGAATACAATAGTGTCTGTATATCTAATGTTTATAAATGGCTGTAATTGTTTATTATTATATCCACTATTGGTGATGAAATATTAATGAAATGAAATATGATGAACTAGAGCACAGCCTAGATGGTTCAGCTGAACTTAATGAGCAGTGTGAGAGGGTCTCCTTCCTTCTTGGTGATAATGGCCTGCAGCATCCCAGTTGGGGTGTGGAGATACCTCGTCCCTTTAAAGAAGTTCTCCACTAAATTCCTGTCGATCTTGTCGCACTTCCCGATGGCGGCCTGGAAGTTGTTGCTGAGCACCCCGTAGATATTCTCCTTGTCGTTCTTCTTTCCGAAGAACAAAAATAGCGCGTAGCAGTCTTTGCCAACGGACGCGCAGAACTCCACCATCCTCTCACATGTGGTGCGGTGGCTGGACTCCTTCTGCGCCATCTGCATGGACTCGGTGCACGCATCCGAGGAAAGGTTCTCCTCCGCGGCGCCCTCTTTGTCGTCCAGGTGCAACACCTGCACGGCGATCTGAATACGAGGGTTCTTGGTGGGCTTCTCCAGCACGTTCCACACCCAGTCTGCCCCCAGAAGAATGTGTTGCTCTGGCGTCATGGCAGTGCAGTTGATGCTCTCTGTCATGCTGAGGTTCAAGCTCTGATTGATGTAGGTCATGAGGAAGACCTGGAAGGATAAAGGATTTCTGAAGGATTTCTGACATGCATATCAGGCCAAGCCATACATCAACAGCCAAGCGTTCCATGATGTTATAAAGTAGTATCAGAAACGGTGTTGGGCAACTGACTCAGGAATTGAAAAGTTACTATTTACTTATTACTCCTTCAAAATAAATATGATTTTACTTTGTATTAAAGGCAATTAGTTACATCACTAGTTCCATTATTACTTTCACAATCAATACCCTGCCTTCTGAAAAATGACAACCTGTGTAGCCAGCTCATTTTAGAATTGAATCCTCTTTATTGTAGTAAAACTTAACCTTAGGAATCAACAATCAGCCAAAGTGAAAACATTGCAGCCTCTCAAACCAGATGATTGGACAGGTTGGTTCAATTAGCCTACCCTTGCTAGGACCATACATATAATTCTTAGTTGTAACGCAGTAATGCAGCATTGCTTGGAGTAGTAATTGTAATATTACTACTGTTTGGAAATAGTAATCAGTTACACTACTAGTTACTGAAAAAGTAATACTATTACAGTAACTAGTATGTAGTAAATAGTTACTGCCCAACACTGATCAGAAAGCATTTGTGCTGACTCTCAATGGTACTATGACCATTTCTATGCATGTATTAGTACTTAAGCTTGTTTTTAGCTGTATTTTTATGTGCTGGATAGCAGAAAATCAGATATTTCTAAAGGCCATGAGTTCCATACCCAGCACAGGCCAACCTTCAAGTATCCAGCATAAATCCAACATGCCACTAAAAAACGTTTACTTAAAATTGTTGTCAACATTTTGATACTAAAGGGTTCAAGTGTTTGAACCATTTTCTTTAGCTACATTATGTAATGTATACAGCATGTAGCCTATTCACTATACTGTACTGTATGTACACAGTAACATTCATAATTACACGAAGATAATGTAATCATCTCATGCTCCTTAAAAAATATCTCATCCCAGTGTATTGGGATACAGTACATGATTTATCTGCAGTTTATACTTTCATCAATTATTTTAGGTGGATAATGTTATGCAGTATTTCCAGTCGGGAGAGTGTATCAGCTGCTAACCTGCGTGAGAACTTCTTGGGTAGGGCGGAACTTGTCTTCGGGGTCTTTAAAGGCCAGATACTCCTGGGTCCTGGAGGCGGCCGTGGAGATACAGTCTGTGAAGAGGGGGATGAAGTCAGTGGGGTTGGAGACGGAGGCGCTGGGGCGCCACAGCGTGGAGAAGATGCTCGGGTGTGTTGGTGGCCCGTTGGCGCTGGAGAGCGGGTTGGAGCGCCGCATGGTGCTGAAGTGGGCGACAAAGCTGGAGGGCGGCTGGGCGGGGGTGATAACGGGAGCGGTGGCGGTGGCTGGGGTGGTGGCAGTGGCGGGGGTGGTGGGCTTGCTCTTGTTCACACCCATGATGTGTGAGTGATTAGGGGCAGACGAAGTTCAGATGGTAGTCTCCCTAATACACTGGAGACATGACGTTGATTACAGACTAGCTTCGTCAATATGTGTTGTAGAAAATACTACTGATTATAATTACAAACTACACAACATAAGAAATATTAACGCATGTAATATTTGATATTACGTTGCCATTCTAATTTCAAACAGCGTTGTCCCCGTCAGCCGTTAGTCACTTAAACCATTCATAAGCAGCACTGGTCAGATCATGGTCTCTTGTATTTTATTTATTTTTACATTTTAAACAAAACCTACCAGGTTTTATATGTGCTTATTATTTTACATGTATGAAAATATGGTTCTATGAACTGTTAGAATCCATGTTTGTCTGTTGTCTGCCATGATGAACTGCGATGATGATTCTTTCACTGCAAAATGAATCTATTATACCTAAAAAAAAAAAAAAATGAATCTACCTTTGGGTATTAATAAAGTAACCTAACTTAACATAACCTAATTAGTGCAGTAAGCAATTAACTGCATTCACAAGCCAAATTCACCTTTACCAGTCATTCACCATATGGAATGAAGGCATATACTGTAGAAAATACCACTGTGTCTAGACGATTTTCAATAATTGCTTTCTTCGCTTTATCACACAGTTACTGATTTATTCTACTTACATATTATATACAGTACATACAGTCTATAAAAACACTATAACTCACCAGGAGTTGTCTGGGAATGTGATCCTCTGTAATTCTGGCTAGTTCACTGCCTGCCTTTCTCCCTGTTCTTCTGGCCTGCTAAAACGTGTGTAGCAGTGCGGAGGGTAGTGGTTACACCATCAAAGTGTCCAGCACATGTAGCATTGTACAGGGATGTTTCTGCGAGGACAGCTTCGAGATCAAGCTGCCATGGATACTAGCTCCCGTTGAGCAGTGAGAAACTCATGGAAATTTAAGTAAGTCAACAAAAACTCATCTTACCAGTTAACAGTGAGAAAAAGCATCTGCACAAGCTTGTACTAATGACCAAAGGCGTTTACACAATAGGGTGGAGACCTAAACCTTTTAAATGTTTTCTGAGAAACCAGCAGGTTTTAACTAAATAAACTAATGAAAAAAAAGGTTAAAAAAAGATTTAAAGTAGGTACTGGTGTAATGTATTTGTACAAAAACCCATGTGATAGGAAACAATTTTTAAGACATAGACATTCATGCTTTCAAAGGAGTGAGGTTTCGAAAAAACTAAAACCAAAAAAGCCCACTGTTACATGCATACATACATTTTAACCACAAACTTCAGAAATAAGGCCTTTTTTTTTGTATAATTGCAACAGATAATAAAACACAAAATACTAAAGAAATTGTATTGTGGAATATAAGACTGGCACTGGCATAAAGTACATGACCAATCAACCTTGGAGAGTAAATTGCATAGAAGAAATATGAAAAAGAAAAATTATTAATAATAATAATTCTAATAAAATGGCCCAAATAGTCTCTTGGTATTTTTATCGATACATGGCACACGTATTACATCATCATTAAAATCATCCTCACTTTAATTATATTACTGTTATTGCTAAACTGTCAGTCAATAAAATGAGTAGTTATTAATGGAGATATCAGTGGCTTGTACAGTAGCTTGAAGTAGCAGGGACAGGCAACACACTGTGGGGTTGCTTGTGCCTGGTGCTTGTGGTCAGGGTTTAAGATTAGTTCATAATGGCCACTGGGGTTGATTGACAGCATTAGAAAGCCAACAGCATCTCGCCTGTCCCCTCAAACAAGCGCCGTATGAGACAGCTTCATCTCGTCTAGGCTGAGTAGGTCCTGGAATCAAAGCATTGATGGGGGGCAATGTGTTAGACTGCTTGCAAGGAGCATGGTTAAGACAGCTTCTACTACTGACATGGAATCATGTTTGTGCCTATTTTACACTAATATACCTTTGAATTAATTAAACCCTCATTACAACAGTATTGTTTTATGCATTGTGCCATGAGCTAGTTCAACAATTGAAAATGTACTGAAGTACATTTGCATTCAGTTCAAATATCTATTGTTTGACATTCCTGAAAGAGTACCAAAGATCCAAGCTGCATTGTTAATGCTGGTTGCCAGGTTCCACAAGACTTGGAGCGAAAGCAAATTCAGCTCAGAGCAGGAATATTAGTTTAGCAAGCAAATACATACTGTAGGCTACTGTATGCTAATACTGACATATTGTAAAGCATAGTTGTATAAGGTTTTCAAACCAATATTGTGCAGTTTGACCTCATTTGTGTTTCTGTCTTTCTCCTAAATGGACAAATTGAATATGGCATTATGTATCATGCTAAATCAACCAGGGAGGATAGGTAGGTAGACACTTACTGTGAGGTTATTGATGCCTTTAGATAGAGCTTCTATTTGTAAAATGGTACCCTCTCTGAACACCATCTGCAACACACACAAACGCAGGCACGCAGGCGCACACACACACGCGAGCGAGAGCGCGCACACACACACGCACACACACACACACCTACCTAAAATGCATGTATAAAGAAAGCACTCTTAATAATGGGATAAAAAAATCAATGCAAATATTGTAAATTTGCATACAGGTAAATACAACCTTAAACATGTATTAGAAATGTACCTGAGCCAGGCATGTGTTAAAATCATATCACATTCCAACATGCAGCTCAAAGGGTTGCTGTAATGATGATCAGCTACCATCTTGGCTCAAACAGGTCAACAGTGCCAAAGCTGGGCCGGCTGGAGTTAGAGACAGGAATTGCAACCATGGCGATGATGAGGGCGATAATGTCAGCCGGTTAGTGGTTCACTGGGGTTACTGAGGCATGCTAGGAACAGCACTGTATGTTTTTATGGTCACTTGAACTTGACATAAATAAGATTAATAATTTATAAATAAGGTAATTTACATAAATTGTAAATGCCCATGTAAATGCACTATAACACAAACACATTTAACAAAGTACAACACATTAAGGGGGAAATAATGTATAATCACTTTAGTGAAATCTACACCCATTTACTTTATAATATTTAATCCAATATTATAAGATTAAGATATCTTTATAGATGGGCATTTATTCTTCTCCACTGTTTTAAAATGAAGCAAACAGCTTTACACACATACTTTTTTTAATTAAATAATTTGTATGTTAAGTATGTTCACATTTCCATAATAACAGCATGCTCTTATATTGAAGCAGTATGTTAATTACTATAAAAATATTATAACTGTTACATATGAAAATAACAGTAAAAAAATCCCCATATCATGTTTAACCACAACATGTTATAATTATCTGATCTTAGTGACTAATCCTATTAACATAAATATTAAATTAAATCCCTCTGTAAGATTATGCAAATATTGCACATATTCATGTTACCATATGACAAAACAATATCTTAACTCAAAACTCATAAAAAAATGTAAAGTAAGTGTTGCTGGTACACAAACGTTTTACATAGTTGACTTAATCCACATATGGACTACAGGATGTGTGCAGTCTCAGTCCGTGGTGTTCATTTCCTTTTGTTAGTAACTAATAATTGCACACACCTGAACCTTGGGTCTGCTGGATAGAGGGTGAGGGTTGAAGAAATACTTGAGATGTAGCTGATTCGTATTAAATGTTTTTAAACCGTATATGACAAGCCGCTTCCACCACATCGTGGAAAATAGGAGAGCTTTTAAAATACTTCAAATGATGTAATGATACTACTTAGACACCAGAGGGCAGGGAATTAAAGGCGGGAAGAGGGGCTGAGGTATTATGGGCTGCAAGCAAGAAAGTGGAGTAGTAGCAGTGCTAGCTGGTTGGCTGATGATGGGATGCGTGACAACGCTAATCATGGTTGTCATGGAGATGGATCAAATCAGCTGTCGTCAAGGCCCACCTGGTCCTTGGCGCAGTTGTCATCTTGGTCGAGGCCTGCGGAGTGCGTCCCGTTCACCGCAGGCTGGCCTGAAGGGGGCAGCGTGGCGTCCATAGGACAGATGTAGTCTGTGGAGTCGTCTGGACGCTTTTTCCGCAGGTGGGTCAAGTTAGAGAAGACCAACTTCTTTGGCTGCAGGGAAGAAGAGGAAGAAGAAGAAGAAGAAGAAAGGCATGGTCAGTAACAGCTGGTGATAATAATCTAGTCATCTACGCAGCACCGAAGGCTGTTCCAAGTGCACCGTTAAAACCTGTTGACCTTTGACACTGTAGGTTTATAGCCTGTGGGCTCAAACTACAGAATGAACAATGTATTCAATTTCATTGATTCAATGTACCACAGTACATATGTAAAATAATTATTCATGAATGAATTGAAAATCCCCATAATACACACACACACACAAACAACCAGAATATCTGTCATTGTTCCACTGACACAAAAACAAAAACTAGAAATAAACGGCAATGAAAAAAACCCATTCTCGATGTGCGTAGCTATAAAACAGCACAGGGTGAATTCTGTGTTGGTGGATTATACTATGCTGATTTCAGCAGGAGATGTCATACAGAGGGCTTGCTGTTGTGGCTTATGCCAGGTGCTGGGCTGTGTTAGCTCCACCCTGCTCTCCACAGCTTAGTGGCCGTGAGGAATCTAGAGCTTAGAGCTTTCACACACACCAGTACGTCCACACAGATTAAGGTGCTTTGCTTTAAAGACAGAGCGGCAGAGGAGTATATTTGTGGGTGTGTGTTCAGAGAGGGGAGAGATGAACATGGATATACTTTATCTGAACATGTGTCCATTTGTCAATTGTGTGTGTGTGTGTGTGTGTGTGTG
>JAODUH010045972.1:3183-19801 GCA_027564835.1 Typhlichthys subterraneus
ATGTAGCAATTACATTAGGGTAAGTGTTGCTGACATGCTGCCTGTTACTAATCTCTCTACAACTGTTATGTAGCAATTACATTAGGGTAAGTGTTGCTGACATGCTGCCTGTTACTAATCTCTCTACAACTGTTATGTAGCAATAACATTAGGGTAAGTGTTGCTGACATGCTTCTCATTCCTATTCTCTGTAGTATTTTCTGGTCTGGGTTCTCGCAACACCAACAGCCGTCCTCCAGGTATGTACAGGGATTAGTTACTTTTTCACCATGTCAAACTATTGTCTCTTACATATGGACAGTGTTGGGCAAGCTACTCAGGAATTGTGATATGTCACTAGTTACTTATTACTCCTTCAAAATTTTATAATTTTTCTAGGTATTAAAAGTAATTAGTTACATTTCTAGTTACATTACTATATTACTTTCAAAATCACTACCCTGTCTCGCCCCTTCTGAAAAATGACAACCTGTGTGGCCAGCTCATTTTAGAATTGAATTCTCTTAATTGGAACAATAATGAACCTTAGGATTCAACAATCAGCCAAAGTGAAAACATTGTAGCCTCTCAAACCAGATGATTGACAGGTTGGTTCAATTAGCCTACCCTAAGTTTACTAGGACCAGAAATCTGGTTCTTGTAACGCAGTAACAATTAGTTAATTGGATTAGTAATTGTAATATTATTACTGTTTTGGAAATAGTTATTAGTTACACTACTAGTTACTGACAAAAGTAATAATATTACATGACTAGTAACTAGTTACTGCACAATACTGCATACGAATATGTAGAAAGGTTTCACTGTCTTACAGCATCCACGCCCAGCGTGTCAGTTGGTGTACGAGGCGCAGAGAGACGAGGAATAGGTACTGTATCGTATTGAAATGTTCCGGAACACATGAAATGTATCTATAATGTACTAAATAAAGAACGTGTTTGATATACTATTTACAACTTCTCATGAAGGTGCGGGGGCCAGAAGCCGAGATGTAAGGAATAGAGACACGCCACAAGGTGAGATGATGTGTGGGTTTAGTTTGTATGTGATTGCATCGGAATAAGGTTTGCAATGTTACAGGATTTCATATGAATATAAATCAAATGAATCAAAATCCTTGAGATTGTTGTTATTGTCGTGGATGTTATGGTTTGATTCGTGTCTTCGCTACTTGCTGGTGTCAGGCAGAGGAATGTCCAGCACACCCAGACCAGGAGATAGACAGAGGAGGGAAGACAGAGAACCAGGTAAAAGACATTACAGACCTTTCCATGTTCGCTGTCACACGCACCATGTTTGGGGAATAATTTAATTTGCCTAACCTAATTTTTTATATTTTTAGGTAGCATACCATACAACTATGATATATTAAATACATGTTTTTAAAAATGAAAGGATAATAATTACATTTTTGGGTAAATACAACAAAAAAGGAATATTTTAAGGTTAAACCATAAGATTATAATCTACCATTGGTGGTGCAAATATTCATATTGACCTGTAGGGACACATTTGGCACCCATTCACTGAGATATGAGTCTAGTTGAGCTTTAAAGCATTGACAGGATGCACACGTCACGTGATGTTCAGTTCTGTTGGTCGTGACTTGCCTGTAGCATCCTTGTCTAACCTCAAGGGGGTGTCTAACAGTCAGCGAGACCAGCTCAGTCAGGAAGACCAGCTCTCGACCCAGCATAAGACCAAACTCCAGTCCCACTCCCAGCCGACAACCGTCCCGGGCGCTGCGGAGCAGGTCTAACCAGGACCAGCCTCAGCCAGCTGCTGTGTCAGCCCCTGCCCCTGCCCCAGTCCAGGTGCAGGTCCCGGCCGCTGTGGGCCCCTCCCCAACCCCAGCAGCAACTGGAGGTATGTGTGAAGGCGGAGTCAGTGATTGTAAACCAATACACATTTGTTCAAATTAGCTAGCTAGCTACCCGTTCTGTGTGTGCGCTGTACAAATGATCTGGTGTTTCTACACGGCCCTGGCCCCGTAAATGGGAACAGTGTTGCAGACTGCACACAACAATTAGCCTGGTGTAACCAGACCATATTCACTTTGTGGATAGGTCTGGCCAGAGCCATGGAAAGAACAGAGTTACGCCATCTCCGCTCACTCCAATGGGCCATTTCTTCACAGCAATGGCGGATCGTGAAGCCTCAAAATAGTTCCCGGAAGTTAGCCTAAATACTATAAGTACCCTATACATTTTATTTTAAATGTAAATCAGTACATTTATTGACTAACAATTACCCAACAATTAAGTAAAATATCTATATATATATATATACTGTATATATATTCAAACCACCCACCAAGCACTTCCGTTTAGCCTCTCCATGAACCATGTGACTGTTGACAATTTCTTCCGTTGGCATTTCCATAGCTCTGGGTCTGGCCACGCTCCATTGGGAGGTGTTTGCAGTTGGCTCCTACTGAGCGTAGACCTCTGGTTAATACTGAAACTATTGGACAGCATTTAACCAAGCAGTCATTTAACCAATCACATCACCTCGCTCTACCACCATTTATAAACACGCTTGACTTCAATGTCATCTCGCTACCCCATCCTGATTGGTCCGCCATCAGGGTGAGTGTGAAAACGCTAATGCGAACAGGGTTTCCAGACTGTAATCTCAGTTAAATAAATTGAGCTGAGAGCAATAGTAGTGCGGAGCCAGGTTAACACAACAATATCCCAGTCAATGCGTGTCCAATGTGTGGAGGGCAGAGCTTCTGAGAGAGCACCCTATGGCATTGAAGGGAGAGGTGTTTTTGTTTTGATCCAGTTGAAACATCAACAATCTTTCTCCAGAATCCCTGACTCCACCTTTAATTAACTGCAGTTACAGTCAGATGTAGTGCTTGTGTACAATAGAGCCCCCTCCTCCCCATACATCACACTCTGTCCTCCCCCCCTCACCCCCTCACTTGACCTGTCCTTGTCAGCCTTCAGCCGCATGGCATCCATCAGCAGCCTGTTCCGGTCCAACCGACGAGCTGCCCCCCAGCCTGCTGCAGTGGTCAGCAGCCCCTCATCTGGGGGAGGAAGCCCATCGTGTAAGTCCACACACACACACACACACACACAGTGAGGTGGAATGGTCACAGCTATCATGCATCATATGCATATGTTGGTATATAATCATTATATTATTATATCGTATTATCTATACTATAACCGATCATATCAATTGTTTTAACTGGTAATTATCGTACATGTGATGTATTAATGTATTCATTGTAAATCACTGTGTACTTTCAACAGGGGCGATGGGGACACTGGCAGAAACATCGCCAATAGGTAAGATAGCAGTCATTTAATACATGTTCTCGATGGCATTTAAACTGTATAAAGTGTATTCATGTATACAGTACTCTGTGGTTAAAGCTGCTTTCTGATTGGATAGTTAACCCTGGTCTCTTCCTGGACTCGCCCACATCAGACTCGATGTCCCGCCCAGGTTTCCCTGCATGTGAGTTAATGGACACCATGTGACTCCCTTCAAGCTGAATATTCCATGTGTGGTTAACTTTTTATGACCGGGCCTTGTTTTCACCTAGATGTACTGCCCATTGTTTCTTTGTAAAGAATGTTGTAAAAGCGCTTGTTGTTTGCTATGTTTACTCTTTATTTAAGGTAGACATGTTTGCTATGTAAGGAGCCAGTTGATGTGGTACGGGTAAGGATGCCTCCTGGGCAGGTGAGTGAGGTATTCCAGGCACGTCCGGCTGGGAGGAGGCCTCGGGGAAGACCCAGGACTAGGTGGAGAGATTATATCTCCACATTGGCCTGGGAACCCCTCAAGATCCCCCAGTCAGAGCTGGTTAATGTGGCTGGGGAAAGGGAAATTTGGGGTCCCCTGCTGGAGCTACTGCCCCGGCAACCTGACAACGGATAAGCGGGAGAAGATGGATGGATGGATGTTTGCTATGTTGTCCTGTTTATGCCATACACCTCAATGACTGGACCACATATTTTGTTTTGTTTTTGTCAGTAAGAGAGATCAACATTGATAGTATCCAGGCCCCAGAGCCAAGGACCAGAGAGGAGTTCTTACAATGTGAGTTACGTATTAAATACGGGTGTTCAGTGTTCAACTACACAATCACAGCCAACTGAATTAACTTATTATATATAATTAATCAGACAACATTAGTGATAGAATACCCAATATTGTCTTATTCACCAAATATCCCCTCGCAGTCCGCTATCTGACCTTTTCCTGTACGAGCTGAAAAAAATAATCTGGTACTTCTACACAGCCTTGGCTCTGTAAATATGAACATACTGTAAACAAAATGGTGCAGGCCACTCACAGCAATAGCCTAGCCTTTGCAATGGGGGGGAGCTTCTCAGGGACCACCCTATGGCATTGAAAGGAGAGGTGTGTTTGTTTTGACTTGAGTTAGCGTTAGTTAGCATTCTTGACAATGACTGACTACGCCTTTAACTCTTCATTTGCATCCTTCCCCCCTCCTCCTCCCAGACTCTGTGAACCTGACCCTTGACCCCAACACGGCCCACCGACGCCTGGTTCTGTCCGAGGGCAACACCAAGGCCACCCTGCAGGGGGCAGGGCAACCCTACTCAGACACCCCGCAGCGTTTCGACGGCTGGACCCAGGTGCTGTGCAGTAGCCCGCTGAGCGCCCAGCGCTGCTACTGGGAGGTGGAGTGGAGGGGGCGGGGTTCTTCGGTGGGCGTGGCCTACGGGGCGCTGAGCAGGAAGGGCTCCGACTCCAGGGCGGGCCTAGGCTACAACGCCCAGTCGTGGAGCCTGGAGCTGTCGGACAGCTGCTGCTCGGCGGCGCACGACAACGAGAAGCGCGACATCCCCGTCAGCTACTCGCCCCGCCTGGGGGTCCTTCTGGACTTGGGGGCCAGCTCGCTGGCCTTCTACAGCGTGGCCGAGACCATGGGTCACCTGCACACCTTCCGCGCCAACTTCACGCAGCCGCTGTACGCCGCATTCGGCGTGGGCAGCGGGGTGGGCGTAGGGCTGGACTTCGCCCTGGGACAGTTCAGCACCAGCGTGGACAGCATCAAAATCTGTCCCATGTGAGGGGACCCCCCCCACCCCATCCCACTGGCTTTAGCCAGAATGTTGCTTTCAATAAAAGGCACCCTAAAAGACACTTCTACTCAAGTGTGGGTGTTTGTAGGGGGAGGGGTAGAGAACAGTTACAAACAAAAGGGTCTTTCTTGGCACAAATCGAGAAGTATTCCTTGACGTCTTGAAATACAAATTCACTATTGTACCCCCTTATATTTGCAGATGCAGTTTTTTTGTGTCAAGCCATTTCTAAAGTGTAAGGTGATATTAATAAACAAAACAATATATATGAATAAACAAACAGATATTACATTTGTTTATTAAAAAGAAAAAGAGTCAATTGAATGAAAGCTGTATATAGCATCTATATGGGGCTTAGGACAAAGTACAGTGCATATCAACAACACGCATTAGGAAGTCCTGAAGTGAACAGTAACATTCAAAAGCAGTGTATTGGTACTGTAACAGTAATAGGTTATAATAGGTTAACTGTAATAGCTGTTACAGTTAACCTATTATAGTAAACCTGTAACAGCTCAAGAACCTCTGCCCCATTGAAGACCCCAACATCAAACTGAAGCTCTTTTTCCCTTTGTTAATACAATAGCAAAAATGAATAACAGATAGACCAATAGCAAAAATGAATAACAGATAGACAATTAGTTTGTACTCGTTTTCCAGTTCTAGGAACTGGCGGGGGACGATGTTGCGATACATTAGAATTCTATCTAAAAAAGAAATCTTAGTCGGTTTCACTAAACAAGCTGAATTACTGCCAACCTGCCTCAGTCATTATCATCATCTTGTAATAGCTATACCGATGCTATACATTCCAAAAGTTAGCCTAAATTAAACAGTTAAAGTAAAGTAGTTTCAATAGATGGATGGTTAAATTGGGTATAAATTATGAGCTTTACTATTGTGACACTTGTTATTTAAGAACTATGGAAATTGTGAGATTAATATTATTAGAACTAGGTGCGTGTGGGAAGTGTTGTTAACATGTTAAGGGACAACCTATAGCCTTCCAGACCTACATGTAAATCCTTAAAACCCTGCTACCCTCTGCCATTAAATGTGAAAAGCTCAGACAGCATTTTACAAATCCCAAAACAAATATCTTTGCCACAGAAAATGACCCGTACTAAGGATCAATAAATAGAGCACAAGTGAATGTTTTCCCCTTAAATGTGCTGTACCACTTTAACATAAACAAATCATGTGCCTGAGAATTTATGGTGGCAAAAACTAAGTCATCAAAAAATGTAATAATCCTCGATATTAGACACATTAGCATCCAAACTCCGCCTTACATGAACCCAACCTGCAAAGTGCATCTCCTACAGCAGTGTCCAATCACATTCCATGGAGATGGTAGTGTTTGGTTGAAATAAACCAATAATAAATAAATAAACCTTACGGCCTCTTGCCAAGAAAAATAAATGGCCTTCCATTTGAATGACCTTTGACCTCACCTACATTGCTGGTACCTGCAGATTGTTTAATTGACAAGACAATAAGGAGTCATTGAACAACAGCGGCACAAATAAAATATAACAATAAAGTCATAATCGTAATAATACAGGACAGGCAAGGTGCGAGTATACCGAGCCAAGATTAGTTCAGAAGTATGAGTACCAAGCTTGCTTCGGACAGAATAAGGATCACATTTTCATCCTGCTATATTATTCATGTAAACCATTCCCATTTCCATATTCCGCTGGCCCTGGGATACAAAAACATAATACCGATATACAAAAACATAATACTGAGAATAGATGGCAGATTTGTGTCGAGAGCCACCACAGTACACAAACCAACCCTTAAAACAGAGACTCTGGATGCTCTACCCTTTTTCTCACTTACACACAACCCACTTTTGCTTGCCCTCGAGTTGTAAAAACAACATCGAAGACAAAGGCACGTATCATTTCTCCCATTTAAACCCATTTCGCCTGAAACCCTCGTTCACTTGCGTTCTGTTCCCGCTTCTCCACCCTCCTGTTCTACCCATGTTTGAGCATCCAGCGTCTCTTGTTTGGAACATCCAGAACCTAATCCGAAAACCCTACCCCCCTGGCTAGCAGAGAACCGTGGGTCTGTCAGCCAAGGTAACACGTGTCGTCATGGTCACAGAGAATATTTGTCCATACAGCCTGTGTTGTCAGTTTATCCCCGTTGTGCTTCTAAAAATGTAGTAGTCTTGTCTATTAGCTTGAAAAGGCGGGAAGGAGATAAGGGGCAAAAGGGAGAATGGGTTGGGAGATAAAACAAAATAAAGAACAACAGGAATTGTTCCGTTTAGCTGTGCGTCGTGTCGACGCTGCTACTGGGCGGGTGGGAGAGGGAGGCGGGCCTCCGCCGTCCCCAGGGGGCCGGATGGAGCGCCAGAGTGGTGGGGTGAGGTGGAGGGGTCGGGGAAGGGAGGGCGCGGCGCGACGAGGCGTTGCCCGCGGACGCCCGGGCGCCGATCATGGCTGGGAGGCTCTGGTTGCGCCTCAGGCCGTCCAGCAGGCTCCCGCCCCCGGCGGCCACGAAGGTGGAGGAGTCCCGGTGAGGCCGCGGGGGCTCGGGGCCCCGGAGCCTGCTGGAGAAGCCCAGCTGACGCAGCCTGTCCACCAGGCTGACGGCGGCCGGGGAGTCCCCGGAGGGGCTGGGCAGCCGGGGGTGCGGGGCGCGCCCCAGGTTCAGCCCGTACACGTCCTGCAGGAACAGCTCCGCCGGCCGCGACGCCAGGAAGTTGTCGGAGGCCGCCGGTGCCGCCGGTGCCACGGTAACGGCCGCCGGTGCGGGGTCGCCGGCGGGCGAGAGGGAGGGGGAATTGGGAGGCGTGCCCGGGAGGAGGCGGAACAGCGGCTGCTGCTCCGGTGGAGGAGGAGGAGGCGCGGCGGAGGAGATTCCCCTCTCCAGGACCAGCTGGGCCAGCCCCGAGGGGGCCGCCCGGCGGGGGGGGAAGGAGTCGCCCAGGCTCAGCCGGCACGGGGTCACCGGGGTGCTGGGGCCCGTCCTCAGGGAGCTGGGGGTGTTGCCCTGGAGACAGGAGCTGGGGAAGGCAGGTTACTACGGTTACTTCACAAAACAAGGAGTTTATACAGTCGATGGGAGGGGGGGGTGGTCTCTCACCTAGAGGAGGTGGTAACCGTGGTGATGTCACTAGGGTGCAGGATACGGCAGGTAGTGAAGGTGTATGTGGAGGAGGTGGCACTCTGACACTTGCCTGGGTTGAGGCCTGCATGCACACACGCACACACACACAGACACACACACGCACACACACGCACACATACACACGCAGACACACACACGCAGACACACACACACACAAACTACTATAAAACCGCTCCTGAGCAACGCACGTCTATTCTAAGCCCCTCCCACATTCCAGCAGCCTACCAGAGAACGACGGGGCCGTCGACGTGCCGGAGACGAGCGGCCTCTCCGATTGGCCGGGTGCGACGGGCTGAGCCAACGGGGCGGGGGCCGGGGGGGTGAGAGAGGAGGAGGACGAGGGGGAGGGTTTAGGAGAGGCGGGCGTGGCCGGGCGCTTCCTCTCCTTCCTGTCCTCGGGCGTGGACGAGCAGCGCACCTGGAATGTGATCCCCACCTCCTCCTCCTCCTCCGCTGCTGCTCCCTTCTCCGGGGGGGGCCCCGCCTCCTCCTCATCCTCCTCCAGGTCTGTGAGGTGGTACACAGAGTCCTGGGGCAGCGGGCGGAATCCCTTGGTCACCACGCCCGGGTGGGGGTCCAGGATGGTGCCCAGGTGGGGCTGGGCCAGCTGCTGCCAGTGGTGGAGGGTCAGGGAGCCTGGGGAGCACAGCGCGCCTCAACGTTACGTCAGTCAGATCAGGCAGGTGGAGGTAAGAGTTTCCTGATGGCGCTTTTGGACTAAACGGCAGTGGTCCCGCATGTACTGTATGCCTACAATATAGCCAGGTATTATTGACGCGACTGGCGAGGTTACAGGGTAGAATGTACTGTGACCGGCGCCCTAGTGTGCTGCCCGCAGAGACCTGCCGTCGTGAATGTGGTCTCGACTGTGTTACTTTCCAGACGTCTGATCCAAACCAAGGTAACGTTTATTGTGTTGCCATTTAACTACTCCATTCTATATAAAAACTACACCCCTTTTACTTGACCCCTATTCCCCAAACAATAATGATGGTGTATTTTTCAAACTTGCCTGATGGCAAGATTAATGCTAAAGAATGCAAATCAAATAATTAAAAAAGGATTAGGCTACACACTACCACTCTGACAGTAGTCATGAAATGTTTTGGCCTGCTCTGGTCTAACAGCTTTTAGTAGGTTTATATGACATATACTTTTATATTAGCCTATATAATAGCGCCATACCATAATAATTTCAACTTTCATTTGTAAACACAAATAGGCCTACTAAAATGTTTTTTATTATTTCAGTGCTAGCTATAGAGGCTTTTTGGCCGCTTAATTGAAGGTGAACTCTTTAAGCCACACAGATTTCTCGACCGCTGTCTCAGGTTTAATTCGTTGCTATAAATTCTGTGGACCACTAGATGTCACACAGCTTCTGTGTTTCAGCTCTTTTCCCGGTACTATAGAGCATAACCGTGTAAATTTCAGTACATTTAACATCCATTTTCTCTATTGACTTTTTGGAAAATCCCCATATAAAATGTTTTAAGCTTGGAACCAAGCCTAACAGCTACGAGGTTGTGAATCAATGGTATATGCTCAGGTAGAAGCCACAAGTTCATATAATATCAACCTTGTTTTAAGATAAACATGATTTATTCACAATATAACTGATAACTACTACAGTACCCATAATCCTAAAGTGTGAAAGCGACATCTCTGATTGGCTATCCTCGTGATACCATCATAATCTCGCAAGCTTGCTTTAGCGCTTCGGAGCTGAACTCTGAGAAGATCGGTGCTCTTTGTTACCATGGAATTGTTTCAAACCCTGAGAAGTCATATCGGCTAGTCAGTATTGCTAGCGCTGAAAAGTATGATTGTTTATGTTAGAAGTATAAATAAAATGAAAACTATTGTTTTATACTATTGTAATGGTATAATATACACAATCTGATAACTAATTAAGAAGAATATGCATTTTCTGGGATTTGCAATGGGTTATGGGATGCGCAGTTCCTTCACTATTACAATATGTTATGTACACAGTCTTGTACCTTTGCCTTTTTCTGTTTTTATTACATTTTTTTGCTCCAAATGAAATCGTTTATGGTCACGATCACTCTCGAAGATGCTGGCGCTCAGAAAAAAAGCGATATGCGGACACAGGGCCTATATTAATTGAAGTTAAAGAAAGTAGCGCTCGTCGTCGGTAGTCACTGTAAAACAATCCATAAATGTTACCAAATGTAGTCGTGGGAACTACAACATCCCCAGGTCACGGCACTGCTGAGACTAACCAAGCTATGGACACTGACCTTCCATGGGCTTCACGATCTGCAGCTTCTCCGGCAGAAAGGTTCTGAACGCGCTGGAGGAGAGCGACAGCTCCGGCAGGCTGGAGTATGAGGAGGAGGAGAGAGTGCTGCCCGCGGGCGAGACACGGCCGCAGCCTCCAACGCCGCCCTCCGCCTCAGACTCCGCCCCCTCCAGGGCCTGGAGCTTCCTCTCGCGCTCCGCCCGAAAGAACTGGCGCTCGCACAGGAAGTTGTGGCGACGCAGGGAGAGGCGGTGGAGGGCGTCGTTGAGGTCGCCGCCGCCCGGGGATCCCGGCCGACCCAGACAAGCCTCCTCTCTGCAGGGACAGAAGCACACGGTGCTCGTGTAACACTGAAACTCTCCACACTATTAGAATAGTTACCGTGTGGTGGAACTACTCTCATTTGTATGCATTTTATTTTATGGCTTTGTGTTTGTAGTGGCCTAAAACACGTTTTGTCGAATACACCAAATATTTCCTAACCGGTCTCTGTGCGTGTTAAAAAAATAATCAGATACCTCTACATAGGCCTGGCACCGTGAACAAAAAAAGTGTCCAAAACCGCTCACATTAACAGAGTCGTAGCACTACGCTTTGCTTTACAATGTGTTTCGTTGGGTGGAGCGGCGCCGCGGACGTGCGGAGGGATATTGTTAGCAAGTGTTCTTGAAAATGACCAACCCTGCCTTTACCTATTCCAATAAATGTAAACACACCACTGGAGTGAACGGGAGAGAATGTATCTGCATTCAGAGCTACCAACACTCCAATGCTAAGTGTGTCGTTGGGTATTGTCGATCCATTTACTCACAGCTTCCACACACCTGAATCAGTCACGAGGCAGGTTGGTTCCAGCCACCTCCTCCCTCGATGCTCCACCCAATGTACACAATACCAAATACAGCACGTAGTACACCCTTACTTTAGCGCCAACAATGTTTAGTTAGCATTTAACTTATATCATGTGACTTATCCCCTTTGCGCGTTGTAGCACCTACTTGGTTTTGTGACCTCCTGTTTGTGGTCTCGTTAAATGTGTTTCACCTCTGACCTCTCCTTTAGAACTCACGAGTCATGTGGAGAGAGTGCTACAGGGTTTGTGCTTTCCTTCTTATTTCTGCAGACGCAATGAACGCTCAGAGACCAAAGATCAAGCAAGTCACACTAAATATTCCATCAACACACAAAGCAGAGCTGACGGCGGTTACACAGCTTTTAAAAAGGCAAAAGGCAGCATTTTCTAGAAAATAATTTATTCTTTCAAATATACTTCAGAAGGTACTAGGGGTGGGAATCACCAGAGGCCCCACGATGCGATATTATCACGATACTTATGGCATGATGCGATATTATTGTGATTTTAAATGTATTGCGATATTCTGTGATATTTTGCAATTTAATTACTTTACAACTTTAAATTGAGGGGGTACACCAAGTCCTGGGGCAACTTTAAATTAAACAAAGGAAAACTTTGTCAACATCAGTTTGTTGATGTCACATAAATAGTATTGCTGCCAAATCTGAGTGTCAAGCTGACTAACTGACATGAACATGTCATTATTGTATACACCCAAATTAAATTTTCATGTGCAATTTCTATAATGAAACTGCAATACTTGGCGTCCGTGTATTGATACAGTATATATTATATTATATATAATATTGCCATGGGAAATATCGTGATACAATGCTGTATCGATCCCCCCCCCCGCCACCCCTAGAAGGTACACTCCTTCATTTCATTTCCCCAGCACTCCAAAGTGAAGAAAGGAGCGCCGTGTGTCTATGCCCGGCCTTTAGGACAAGACATCGGGAGCGCTTGTGTCATACCCCTGTGCAGACCGGAAGGGCTGTGCCGTCATCACCAGAGAGCTACACCCTGACCCGGGGATGGGAGGAACGGCGTGAACGGCCGGGGCCCGCGCCACCGAGGTGTTCGCCGAACGCACCGCCTGGAAGACTCGCTTCTGGGAAACTCTGGGGAGGAGGAGGGGAAAGACAGGCAAAGAGGTCAGAGGTCAGCTCCGGCGGACATCCCAGGAGTCTCAAGAGCGGTGGCGACGTAGAGCCGGCTGACCTTTGGTCCTCCACAGCCGCCTCTTCCTCTACGCTCATCTCTCGCCGCATGGTGCCCTCGATTTCTCCCGCCAACGAGTCCTAAAGCGCACACAGTGAAAAGGCGGCACATGTTGTGTACATGCAAAAATAACACATGGCTGCAACAGAAACCGGTCAGGATTCGGGTCGCTGCCTGGGACAGGCGTAGACGCTACAGGCTGCTGACTAAGCAGCAACAGCCGTGTCCCAGATATGAACGTGGGAAAGTATATTGCATTGCTGTAGAATGTATTCATAGCGCATTTTGTCCTGACAGAAGCGCTACGCTATCTGGGTTATTTCACTTGTAATGATATAGATTTTTTTCATCTTTTCTTTAGCTTTTTCATAGAGCCTTTGAAACAAAAGCGTCGTAGCACGGTAACCATGGCTGCAGCCAATAGAACTACAGGAACGGGTATTGTTTTCACTTGGAACCGTGGAGCTAAATCAAATCTAGCCATTATAAATGGTGTTAGCTGCAGCTGTGTTACTGTGCTACTGTTGTAGCATGAAAAGGCTCCATTCACGGACCATTGGTTTGTTCCTGATGTCAGAGCAGCACCAGTGGTTCAAGTGACACAAGGGCTGGCTGTGTGGTACCGTAGAATAGGGGAAATGGGGCTCACCATGGGGTAGAGGCCGTAGGACGGGTGTCTTCTCATGCCAGCAGAGGGCGCACTCCTGCTGCGGAGCTCCTTGATCTCCTCCTGGGACTCGTGGAGCATTCCCAAACACTCGGCGTTCGTCTCCGTCAGCTCATTCAGCTGCAGCGCACACACACATGCATGCACACACACGCAGTTTAATAAACCGACTGTAACAGTGTACAGTATAGACCGAGGCAGTTTGCCCCATAGGTGCAATAGGTGCTTGCCTAGAAGCATCATCACTGCACCTATCTAACACTACCGTAGATGTACGGTGCTCCGGACAGAATCGGACGTGCGGCGACTTTAAACGAGAACCAACGAAACTATGGTTAATGTGATTGCATCACTGTTGCCAGAAAGAGCTACACTTTCAGCTTTGACTGACATACTGTTGGTCCAATAGTATTTGTTTAATTAAAGAAGATTGACCGCTTCCACCACTGTTACGGTACACCGTGACCAGCTCACAGTGTTCCGCTCTTGTATGCTAACGCTGTAGCGGTATGCTGTAGCCTCTCCACCAGGCACTGCTCTTTCCAACATATTTAAACATGCATTACTGACAAACACTTGCAGGATACTTTTACTGCATTATTTGCATTCTGGAAAGGAGGAAGTCGATTTTCTGGCTGTTTTCATTGTCACTCACAAAGTTTGTATCTGTAATTTCGGTGTGTCGCTGGCGCAGTTCTTTATTTGCTGATTCTAAGCAGTAAAATAGTCGTGTTTGTAAACAAACTAATTCCTCTATAAAATTACCGTCTGACTTTGTCATTGAGTTAAGCGGTTGGTCATTGTGCATGTCAAAATACCTCTACTGTCAAGTAGGCGGATCTTGACGGAGTTAGCCAGCGCTGTGTCCCAGATTTTACGTAAGTAAAGGCTGGCTCTGCGAGACTAAACTAACCATAACCCTAACTCTAATCGAACTCTAATCTAACTTCTAACTTCTAACCGCTAACCCTTATTGAGAATAATTTGTGTCAATAAACGTTATTATTGTGACCCACCTCTGCGGTCAGCTGTTTCTGAGCCTCTTTGGAAGCCTGCAGGTGAATTCTCAGCTCCTCTTTCTCCAGCGCCAACTGACAAATATATTTAGCGTTAAAGACAATACAGTCGCTCCACACTTTGTTGCCTTGCTTCAGCCACCGCCTGCTCACCTCCTTGACTCGGTGCTGGAGCTCCACGATCTGGGAGAGGAGCTGCGCAATCTCCTCCTGGTGTCGCATCAGCTCCTCGTTCTTCTGGGAGAGCTCGTCTGTCATGGACACCATCTGGCTGTTGGACTCCCCTGGAAAAACACACAAAGAAACATAAGCAACCTGTTTGTATAAATGACTGCTAACCGATGCAAACTTATGCTAACCTTTGCGCGTGTGTGTGTGTGAGACTCACGGAGCTCTTTAACACAGTCGCTAACTAGCTGCTGCTCTTTCTCCTCATAGTTGACGGTCTCGTGCTTCAGGTGACAGGCCTGGGCGGCACAGAGCAGTTAGTGGTTAGCTCATCCAGCACACTATGCTAGCCTAGCGAACACAGCGCTACCATTAGCAGTGAAGTTAGTTTAGCACCGGGTGGCGTCCTCCGTACCTCCGACCTCAGCGCCAGGTTCTCCTCCTCCAGCTCCTGCAGCTTGCCCTGCAGCGCCTCCAGCTGGCTTAGGGCCGAGGCTGCCGTGATGACGCCCCCCTGTGGCGGGGGTTGGCGGTGCGGCGTGGAGCAGCTGGAGTCTGTCTCGCTCTCCTCAGAGGCGCTGGCGACCATGCGCAGCAGCTCGTCCTTCTTGGACAGCTCGTGTTGGAGCTGGTGGACCTGGAATACACATGGCTTGTGTTTAGCTACATTTTGTTTGTTGCTAGTACTAGAAAACTAGCTAGCCTGAGCTATGCTAACGCAATAAGCTAACATATGTATCCGTCTAATCATTTTCCACCTTATTTCCCCTTGTACCCCAACTCGGGTGTTTTGATATATTATAAGTATTCATTATTATGGCAAATCAGCCCTATCAGGTTAAATATGGGCGGAGTCACGCTGCAAGGTTGCCATGGCCGCCAAACGACATCGTTTACCTGGTCGAAGGCGTGGGCCAGCTGCTCCTCGACGGCCTCATTGCGTTGCTGGAGCAGGTGATTCCTTTGAAGCAGCGACTGACCAATCCGAGCCGCGAGCTCCAAGTCCCTGTCCCGCTGTCCAATCAGAATGCAGCCCGTCAAGTCGGCCGAGATCTTCCAGCCATTTAAGTAGCAGGAATTATGGTGCCAGGAGGGCGGGGCTTACCTCAGCCAATAGGTGGGTGACCACGTCGATGTCATTGTAGGTCTTCGTCATCTGCTCCACGCGGTCCGCACTGAGGACTGGACAGCAAAGAGGAGAGGTACATTTAGCTGAACAGGCCCACAACACGTGCACGCACACGTGCAATACACTACTAGTGTGACCTGTAGCCTAAACCTACGAGTGCATCCTGACCACGAGCGAATCCAGCTGCTGGTGTTTATGTTTCCTACCAACAATGTTGACCACAGTCTCTCCACTTCAGCATTGCTCGGCACAAAACATGGCCGCAGCAGCTGTGGGAGGAGATACTTTCAGCGACAGCCAATCACAAACTAGTGCTGCTGCGTGCGTTCTTTCACCATATTGCTGCAGCACTACCGGTTCTGCAGTAATTAGTGGATGGCACTGAAATTGGTCCGATACTGACTATAGCTAGATCGGTATCGTTGACAATTGGTTGTAACTGATTCATTGGGCTGATCCAATTAATTTAATTTACATGCATAGGTCTACTGTCAAACATCAGCCATGTCTGACCTACCCAGACCACACTATAAGCAGCAGGTTTCTAAAATACATGCATGCAAGTCCGAAAATAGAGATAGTCATTTACTTTGCATCTTAACTATATATTGTTAAATAAAGTTTTAAATTTAGCACTGGAATCGGATCGGTACTCTACTACAAAGTGCCGGTATCTGTATCGGGACTGAAAAAACTGGATCGTGCCATCCTTAGTAATTAACCATTAGCTGTGCTCGCTAGTGGTCGGCATGCAGAGTAACAGAGTATCTACGGTGGCCCTACACAGACACATAGACCTCAATGGCACACTGGCGTGTGACACCACAGTCCTCTCACGGACACGTGGGGGATTGATGTCTGTGTTGTCTTCGACGTGCAAGTGGCGGACAGGGGTTACATCTCAGTAGCTTAGGCCACATCTGCGGGGATGTGTCGTGAACTGAACCGCCCGCGGTTAAGCAGATACCTTTGGAGAAGCTCTGAGAGCCATGGCGGGAATAGGAAGGGGGCTCCGAAGCCAGATACGCTAGAGACAGAGACACACAGAGAGAGAGAGAGAGAGAGAGAGAGAG